>ML977183.1:0-31075 GCA_010015705.1 Aulographum hederae CBS 113979
AGCGATGCTTCCTTTGCCACTGGCAAAGACGCCCGAAGTATCTCTGGACGTATTACTCTTCTCAACGGCAATCCAATCTCTTGGCAATCCAAACAACAGACTCTCACAGCGACAAGCACTTGCCATTCCGAGTTCATCGCCGCATATGAAGCTGGCCTTCAAATTCAACCAATTTGCGACCTTCTCAAAGAAATGCTCCCATCTAATTCGATTCTATCTACACCTGTCCTTCATATGGACAATACAGCTTCAATTTCAAGTGCAAATACAGGTATTCTCACCAATCAAAATCGTCATTTCCTTACCAAGTACCATTGGCTCTGTGAGCAGGTTCGGGAAGGCAACATATCAACTCAATTTGTACGGACAGCTGAGCAGCTTGCTGATACTCTTACAAAGCCAGTCTCACAGTCCATTCTTCACTATTTTATTTCTTCGATTCAGCTATCAAGTGCGAGCTGAAGGGGAGTGTTGTGTCATCACATGATATGTCACGTGCACCCATGTACTAGCACCTCACCCTCCATAGCTCAATCCATCATCATCCACCACAACATCCGTGAAGCCTCTGAGTTATCCCCTAGTTCATTGATATTGTCTTTCCTCGCCTAATCACTTGGTCTGCTCTTGCGCCTCTTCAAATGTGCTCAATGGACACACCAAATACAGAACCGATGATTGGATCGAGACCCAATAGCATTGATAGATGGTTCTCTACCATGTGCGCCAGCGAGCCTAATATAGGTAATCTCTGTAGTGATCGAGAAACCATGAAGTCGGCGCTTGTTTCTCAAGCAATTTTGAAAAATCCTCCATGCACGCCATCGTCTTATCGTAGTCCCCATCCAGGGTTTTCTCGTATCCTGCACAAGCTCTTTCATAGAGAGACCCAGCGTCTTCGAAGCGTTGCTGCTGGTGGAGTACAAGCGCAAGGCCGTAAACACTGCCAAGCGTCCACACACCCTCAACTCCATAAAATCTCTCGTACCCTGCACAAGCTCTTCGATAAAGTGTTCCAGCCTCTGCGAAGCGGTCTTGCTGTTGAAGTAGCAATGCAAGCCTGAAGACGGTCCACATCTTGCTGACATGATCCGGCCCATAGCATTTTTCAAAGCCAGCAAGAGCTCTTTTGTACAGCTTTTCGACCTCTGCGAAAGGTACTTCGGGTTGTGCGTGCAGTATTCTTGCAAATACTTGCACGCTGCGTATTGTGTGAATATGCTCCTTCCCTTGCACATTCTCCATTCCCGCAAGCGCTGTTCGAGCCATCGCCTCGGCTTCGTCGTACTTTCCTTGTTTCGACAGTACCAATGCCAGCTCCCGCATCCCGCAAAGGCTGTCAGGATGCCCCACCCCAAGGGCTTTCTTGCTGGCGGCGAGCGCTTGTCGCAGCATCTCTTCGGCCTCTGCGAGCTTTCCCTGCCTTCGAAGCGCGCTTGCCAGATTCCCCATGTGCCCCATGGCCCTTGGATGGCTGGTTCCCTCGCTACTCGTGACAATCATGAGCGCTCGTCGATACCACTTTTCAGATTCAGACCTATCTCCTTTAGCATAAGCTATGTGACCCAAAACGTCGACTACACTTGCATTGTCAAATTCCTTCAGATCAAAGCACTTTTTACACCCATCGAGCGACTTTCGAGCCAGTTCTTCTGCCTGCGAGTACAAGCCTTGCAAACACAAATAATATGCCGCATCCCTCAAAAGTACCACCCACTCGCGGTTGTTGCTTTCTTGAGAAGGTTTCCTTTCGGCCATTGACTGCACATGCGGCAGAAGCGTGCGACACTTGTCCCAGGTTCCGTACTTCCAGCCATTTGGAAGCTCTTCCGCCATTGCGGAGGTCAATCTCCCGAACCATCCTTCTTCCGTGCTTTCGGAGGCCAACCATTCGCGGGTTGCTTGTTGGACCAAGCCGTGCATCGCAAGTACTTGATGATCGAGTAGTCTGCCGGAGCCACTGGAATGGTTGGTCGGGCTCTCATATGTTGTTGCGTGGTTTTCGTTGCCAGGTACACTCCTGGCGTCGGATGAGGGCATGGCACGGTCTCTCTCGTCCGAAGTGAATGATATGAGCGAGAAGCTCGTCAGCATTGCCAAATCAGCCTCAAGTTCCTCGTCGAGCTCCTGGTTGGGTTTCCATGAAGATGGATCGCCGCCATTTCTTGTGATTGCAGTATTCTGTGGTCTATTTTGAGGTTCGCGTGACGATTCAGGAATTGTGTTTTGCTTCTGCCTGCTGGGGAGCGTCTTGGTCAACGCTCTTACCAGTCTCTTTCTCTTATTGTCCTCAGTAGGCACTTTGCGTCGACTCAGCGGTTGGGAAAGGTTGACTTCGTTGGCGTATCCCACATTTCTTGACCCATCCTGGTAGTAGCGCAGCATGAAACCTGGTATGCCCTGCCGGTTGAAGACGCTCATGAAGGACAGTAAATCTGCAGCCGAAGGCCGTTCAGCTCGGATCGCTTCAAATGACATTTGGAAAGTTGTAAAGACTGCGTTCGAGGCTTGCTTGTCACGTCGAGGATCCGGAAAGGGGTCTTTCATGAGCTTTTCTCTTCGATTTCGAAACAAAAAGAGATAGCCCAACACCGACATGTGCTCGTTCTTGTTGATGTACGCAGCTGCTTGAGAAATGGCGAGCGGAAAGTGGTCAAGTTCATTCAGAAGTTGTTCAGCGGCTGCGTCCGAGGGATCTTTTCTTCTCAATTTTCTCCGCAAGAGCTGGGTACCCTCACAGTTGGTCATGGGACTGATTTCAATGATGTCTTGTTCTCTGTCTACCATCTGTCTTGCGATGTCTTTTCTTCTGGAAGTCATGAGGACAGATCCGTTGGCACTTTGTGGAGGAGGATAATCAGCTAGTGAGGCATGTGGGGATCCTTCGCCATCGGAGCTGGCGGTCTTGAAGTCGTCAGCGTTATCAATGATCATTAGCCAAGTCCCATTATCATCATTTGAAAGCCAGTCGAACACGAGTTTATAATTGTTAGCCGTGGCCTCCTCGGATCCTGGGAGTTTGAGCGTCTGCGCGATCCCCTTGTATGCTTCTTGGAGTCTGCCAGCATTGCTCGCGTAAACCCAGAAGATTCGTGTTTCAGGAGAATGCTTTTTGACACGGTATGCGTGCTCGATCGCCAGTTGAGATTTACTGCTCAGTCAGCATACATACGGCTAGTCAAGGGACACTATAGGGTCCTACCCTACTCCCCCAACGCCTACCAGTGCGGCGCGGCCTGCAGGCTGGGAGCAAATCTCGTCAATTCGAGCGAGAATATCGCCTCGATCGATGAAGTCGGGGTCACGGCGGAACGGGACAGTGAAGACACGCTTCGGGGCGACAGGGGCAGGCCTTGCTAGAACTGAACTTATATCAGTTATCAAGCTTGAAACAGGACTGGATGCTTTATACCTCCATTGTTTGTCACATTGCCATGAACTATGCCTGTAACTGTCTGGGCTCCGTTCGTAGTGGAGATGCCGCTGATGGACTGGTGGCCTGGTTGAGGATAGCTCGGCATCATAAGGGAGAAATGAAGATGCAGCGAATGCACCCTTTGTTGCGTGCGTTCGGGGTCTTGGGGGGAGCAATAGTTTTGGACGACAACGCCGAGCAGAAGCTTAGGGCAGGGAGTGAGAGAGCCACAGGTACTCCTCTCGGAGGGTCGTCGGACTGCTTCAGCAGCAGCGATATCACACTGACTCTGATATTGCACTAATGAGATGGTTTAGCAGGGCAAAGATATAGATGAAAGAAAATGTGAAAGCGCAGTCGAGGTTCCCCGCGAGGCTGAAGGTCGGGGCAACGTAGCGTTAAGATAGCCGCCGGCTGAGGTTATGTAGAAAGCTGCACGTGATTTCGCACTCACACACTGTGGATGGTGGCACCCAATGGAAGCTTCGCTGCTGGTTGCTAATTTTGTTTTTGAGCCGCTCGTAGAGGATGCAGTGATGATTGTCCCGGACACTCCAAGCAATTTGAGGAGGGAAAGCTCTACTGCTTAGGAGAACGCATGTATCCTAGAGGCCTCCGGGAGTAATTCGAGAGTCTCTCCTCTTTCTACCTAAACTATTGAAGAATGGCTGATTTTGGCCGGAGGAAAGGCTCGAGATCTTATTTGTCCTGAATTTGCTTTGAATACCATGTAAACACGAGTACAGTTCGTTCGTATTGTACGGCCAAAATCTAGTAAGCGAACGCTTGCTCGTAGCCTCGTACCAAGTGCGTCTAGATCAATCTCGTCGCTGCAGGCGGACATGTACTTTGGTATTTCGCTCGGCAGCCCCGAAGCTGCCAAGTCACCTATGGACCTCCGTATGAGAACCTTATTTTCCTGCCTGGTAGGCTGTAGACAGCCAAAGAGGGGAATGGTCGTTCGTGTGGACAAAGTCTCAAGATCGATTCAGCCTCGAATGAATAAAGCTTCCGCCAGCGCATGAACTTTCGGCCAATACGGCCTCGAATCAGCCTGAGCGCGGACTGACCGGAAAGGCGCAAGGGAAGATGCCCACAGCCTCGAATCAGCCTGAGCCGGGGACTGACCGTAAGGCAGCACCGGAAGGCTGTTCACTTACCCAGCTGCGGCTACTTGAAGTGCCTACGGTCGCCGCTTCATGAGTACAGAGCCTGAAGTGTCTTCGGTCTCTTCAAAAGGCTAGATTCTTTGAGTTTACCATCATGACCGAAGCACTCGGAGCAACAGTCGGAGGATTCGCGCTCGTGAGAGTAGCCAGCGACATCGCCACAACGATTGGCAACATCAAAAATGCACCAAAGCAGATGCGCGAGCTCAAAGATGACCTGAGAGCTCTCGAAGGAACCCTGAGCGATCTCGAAATCTCCTCCACAGACAACGTGTCGCGGCACATCCACTTGGCGCTGGAGAACTGCAGCAATGCTTGTACGGACTTTCGAACGCTGCTTGATCGCTGGACGAAGGACTCGACCCAGGACAAGATGTTCTGGGTCAAAAGGTGGAAAGTGGGTGTCTTCGGACAGGACAGGATCAAGGCCTTCCGGGGGAACTTGAATGACTGCAAGAGCACTTTGATCGTCGCCATCTTGACGACTGAGCGGTAAGCAATCCACCCCGCCTCCCATGCTCCCAATGCCAGAACACTGTGAGCAGCAGGGCTGACACAAGCACGCAGCACCAACGAAGCCCGCCAACTTCATCGCTCCGACCCCTCAAGGAACCTCACACTCCAAGAATACGAAGTCGAGCTCCAAGACGACATCACCCGAGCCACCAGCGAACGCGCAGACGCAACCACACTCCTCCAAGCCTACACCACCACTCCAGTCCCCCAGGGAGATGCAGACGAAGAAGCAAAACAAAGCCGCCAAGCGCTCTGCGGCGAGATCCAGCGATGGCTCGCCTCCAACATCATCTTCCACGCCGCATGCGAGGAAGCGCTGTCTAGCACCGCTCAAGAGCGTACGGGGCAGAAGATCAGGGGTATTAGAGCGACGAATGATAGTAAAGCTTCTGCGGGGTTTTTTAATATGGGTGTTGGGGAGGAGTTGAGATTTACGCAGGATATTTCGGATGTTACTGCTGATGGACACAGTATTGCTGCTGCTGGGGTTTTTAGGGGGTTTGATTTCAGCCTGCCACGGCAAGCCTGAAAGCTGAAAAAATACCTGCACTGAGGCGGAGACGAGGCTGGATTCCAGGAATGCGACGTGGCGTGCGTGCAGGTGGTTGCGTGTGGAATGCGCCTTGTTCTGAATGCGGAAGATCGTGTTACGTCGGAGTTCGGCGGTTGGAAAATTGTTTCTCCTAATAGAGTACCGTACTCTATATCTGAGTCACGTGTTTGGCATCGAGTTTTCCCATACTAGTTGGAAAAACGCTTGTTCTTTGCGTATTGATTCTAGCTTTTCTTAGAACTATGGTTTCCTTGAAGTCGTTATCTAGCTGACAATTGAGGCCGAAATGTATCAGACGACTGCCAATTTTCGACAAGAAGCCCTGCCAGTTAGCAAAGCCTCTTTGTCCTGGAGATCTTCGGGAGTACTCCAGGGGCTTCTTTTCGCTTTTGCCATTCAGGAGTGGCAAGTTTTCACCCTACGTCGAAGAAAGTTCTTTGAATCAGATATCAGTCTTGTCCAGGAAATCCGTGCACCCTCGAATAAGCTAGCATCCCTTCTGTCATCATTAAAGTCATCACTCGAGCTATCATGACATACATCAACCACCCCACCTTCACTTCGCCTGATCACCATCCTTACCCCACCGCCTACTCTCATCCCCCTCAGCCCACTCCCTCTCCTCATACCCCAACCTCCTCTTCACCTCCGCCACCGTCGCCTCATCCCCCGTATTCTTGCCAATATTATCCGAAATCTTGACCGCCGGCCTGCCCTCCGCCGACGCAATTTTAATCACGATATTCAGCGGCACAGACTTCTTCCCCGTCGACGAACGCACAAAGTCGTTCGTGAAGAACGTCCCGACGCCGAAACTGGGCTGGAAGCCATGGTTTTCGGCGGCGGTCTTGTATTTGAGACACAGCTCGATGTTCAGCGAGTCGGAGAAGACGATTGTTTTCTTGTCCGTGATGGATTGCGAGTCGTAGAAGTTGCGCATCTTTGAGACGAAGCCGACTGGGTCGCCTGAGTCTTGGCGGACACCGGTAAAGGTTTCCGCGTATGTTCTTGGGGGAGTGTGGGTCTTTGTGTCCTGGTCGTGGACGGGAGCTTTCAGGGGAGCAGGCGATGTCTCGCTCAGGGATGTCGGTCCAGGTACGATCATTGTAGACGCGGCGGATGCGCTGGATGCTGCTGCTCCAGATGCTGCGATCGCATGCTTTGGCATAGGTTTCTTGAAAGCCTGCAGGAATGCGTCTGTGCCAAATGTATCGGTCAAAGCGATTCCGAGCACACCCTCTCCGAACGTGCCAACCCAGTATTGAAGTGCCAACTCGTTGGCATCTTCATACCTATTGGTGATAGCAGCGACTCCCATGAACCACTCATGAGCCACTGTGCCTACGGGTGGAATGCCATGTTTCATCGCAAAATGGACATTGCTCGTTCCGGCGAGCTTGCCACTATAGCCTTGCCGCTTTGCCTCCTCTTGCACTTCCAGAAGTCCTTTCACAACCAGATCGTGCGTGTGGTAGTCTCGTCTTCGCCTGCTCCCAAACTCGGAGAATATGCAGCCATTTTGCAGCAATTCCAATCCCTTTGCGGCAGCCTTTTCCTTTTGTCCATCGTGTGTCCAGTCCCGGTCGATGAATTTGAAGTAGGCCTCGCTGATGAGTGCAAGGAGTGGAATCTCGTAGAGTATCGTCTCCACCCACAAGCCTTCTGTGTGGATGTAAAGATCGCCGCAGTCGTCTTCTGACCCGGTATCATCGATTGGTGTGAACGAGACCTTGATCTGAGTCGAGGGCCGAAGCCTGAAGCTTTTCAGGTATTTCAAGTATGGTTCGGAGAAGTATGAGCAGGTCTTGTTGAGGAACTCTAACTCTTCATCTGTCACAGCAATATTTTCCAGCTTGTTGATCTGCGCTTGGAGCCATTGCACTGCGGCCCGGCTGAGGCGCATGTCGGGAGTGCGGTTCGTAAAGCGATATGTGACTCGAGTATCCGGGAAGTACTTCAGGACACAGCATTGCATAGTCAGCTTGTACAGATCGGTATCCAGCAGAGAGAAGATTCCTTCGGGTAGCTCCATGGTGGCTCGTTTGTTGGAGGTTTGATTCGAAAATAGGGTAGTTCCAGATCAATTGTGGAGGAGCTTTTGGATGTTGAAAGAGTTCAGCAGATTAATGCACTTGGAGCCTAGGATGCGTTGATGAAGTACGCAGCCTTATCGACGGACGACGATGACGTGTATAGCTGGCTTTGTTCGGTAGATTGCAGGACGCAGCTGGAGGATGTAATCATCATTTGCTACCGCTTGACAATCAGGTGGTCAATTTCATGCTATAAAAAGCGCTTCCACGGGCAATAGGCAAAGTGCTCGCTGGATGTTTGTCGTTCAGACGGTCTGAACTGCCGGAAAAACCTGAGAAGCCGAAGAAACCGTGCCAAGCTTCATTCACGCTATCACGTGCTTTCGCGTCGCTGGCATTGAATGAGCAGACTGCTAAATCAGTGTCGAACATGACTGCTCCGGGACGCCAGTGACGCTGCCGGAGAGTGTATAGTTGTTGATATACAAGCTTCTCGCTTCAATATGTATTAACACCACTGCACGTATACTGGTATCAGCACCCGTCGAACAAGTTTCAGTCCCTATTCAGAGAGGCCTAGTACACTGGAGTACGGAGAGGTAGCTTTCTATCGGACGTTCAGCTGCCCGTGGAGTGCTTTCACATTTAATTCAATCTAAGTTGACCGAATCGACTGTGCTTTGATGTGCTCCTTGACAACTTTCCATACCCCAGGTGCCCGGCTTCGCTTTACTGCAGTTTCAAGCTCGCCAACAAAATACTGCGGTTGAGGATGGCGCTTAAATGTTCTCTTGACCCAAGCATCCCAAGCCGAGCGTGCAGGCGGAGCGTTTTTGAGCTCAAAATTAGCGATGCGCAAGAACTTTGTCTTCAAAGGTTTGAGGTTTGAGATGTCAACCGTGTTCCTCTTTTGGAATCCTATAACCCGGATAGTGGTGATCTCCATAGGCGTGGATGAAGAGATCGACTTGACCCATTTCATCAGGGCTTCTTTGGAGCGTCTTGCCAGCTCTGGAGGGAATACATGAATTGACGCGACATATGGTGCGGTGAGCGTGCCCACTAACACCATTGGTAGAGTACCCAAGGCGATGACTGGCGACAGATTAATACATGTTGGTCCCAGCAAATATATGTGGGCCAAACAGGCTTACCAATGGCAGCCAATGTGGCGTTCCCATCTGTTTCACCGTAAACAGAGGGGGCGGCGTATACACATGAAGCCCCGAAAACCCAAATCATAGCGACCTTGGAAAATGCCACAAGAGTGTTCCTTGGGGTTCCGGCATCGTAGATGGAGAGACGCGAGGGATACACTTCGGACAGTTAGAAGGTTAGAAATGAAGATTTCTATGAATTGACAAACCGGGTTTGATGCTTTCAGCTTTGTAAGCCTCTTTTTGACGTGTGTGCTTTTGTGTCGCCTTGGGTGATTTGGGCGAAGTCGTAGGAGGAGACTTCGGTGTAGGCTGTGTAGAGAAATATCGCTGTCGTGGTATCGGATGTGAGAAAGAACGAGAACATGATGATGTGTAAGATTTGAGAGGGCGTTGAACGGCTCGAAGACCTGTGGTCAAGGCATTGGAAGGCACTGTCATTTCATGCCTGATTAATGGCCGATGGAGCGTCGGTGGTGGAGAGATGGGCAGCCAAGGCGCATGAGGAAGTTGACTCTTAGTTGACTAAGTTGAGGACTCGCGGAACGCACGGGCCATGTTCACGATTATAGTTGTAACGTGGAGGGAGAAGGAGAGATGGCCTTGCAAACACGACATCGAAGTCGCTCCACTACACTGCATCTGAGGCGAGGAGAGCGCGCGATGGGAGCATATACTACGCCTCATCAATAGCCGCCATGCAGCTCCTCCAGTCGCTCCTTTTCGCCCTCGCCGCCCTCCTCTCCCTAACCTCCGCCTACACCACCCTCACCGACGGGTCCCTCACAAACCTGTCTTCTCCAGGAGATGACTTTGATATCAAGACTGGCGCGCTTCTTGCGCCCATTCTAGTGCCCCGTGTGCCCGGCTCCAAAGGCTCGACGGCGGTGCTCAACCACTTCGTATCCTTCTTCCGCGACAAACTCCCGAAATGGAACCTCGAGTTTCAAAATTCGACCCAAGTGACTGCTGCATCCAACGGCGAGCTTGTCCCCTTCAAAAATCTCATTGCTACCCGAGACCCGCCATGGGCGAGACCCGGCGAGGTCGGCAGACTGGCGCTGGTCGCTCATTATGACAGTAAAATGACTCCGGAAGGGTTTATCGGAGCAACGGACAGCGCTGCTCCATGCGCGATGTTGATGCATGCCGCCAGGAGTATTGATGAGGCCTTGACGAAGAAGTGGGAGTCTATGCAGACAGAAGGTGTCGACGAGTTTGGCGGAGTCGAGGAAGAAAAGGGTGTCCAAATTATACTACTAGACGGGGAAGAGGCTTTCATAAGTTGGACCGAGACAGACTCCTTATACGGCGCACGGTAAGTGCACATGTTTGCGCCAACTGCAGGATCCCGACTGACTGAAGCCAAGGTCTCTTGCGGAAGCATGGGAGCAGACGCCACACCCAGCCATGTCGACCTTCCATAACCAAATCTCGTCCATCGACCTGTTTGTCTTGCTTGACCTACTCGGCTCCAAGAACCCACGCGTACCATCATACTTCATGACTACACATTGGGCATATCAGGCAATGGCGAAGTTGGAGAAGCGACTCCGAGAGCTGGGGCATTTCAAAAGCCAGCAATCGAAGCGCGACAACGATGGCGTTGAGAAACGCGCAGAGGCTCAATTTCTTCCAGAGTCAGACAAAGACAATGGCCGATTTCTAGGCGGCATGGTCGAAGACGATCACATACCGTTCATGGCGCGAGGCGTGGAGATTTTACACATTATACCAACGCCGTTCCCGAGGGTATGGCATACGATGGCCGATGATGGAGAGCACTTGGACATACCAACCGTGGAAGATTGGGCCATGCTTGTCACCGCGTTTGCGAGCGAATGGATGGACCTAGAGGGGTTCTTAGGCACAGGAAATGCACCATCGGCCGAACAGCATGCTGCAGGCGCAAAGGGAAAACGAACAGTCATTGTGGATAAATCAGAGCTGTGAGTGTCCATCCTCTTGCGTGGCGTTTAATGTGCAGAGCGGCGTTGACCTTGATTTAGGGGTCTGTAAATGTGTAGATGTGATACCGTACGCCATGCATAATTCATGAACCGTTTCGTTATGTGAAAAGAGCTCGTCGGGAGTCCAGTGTGCAGTACCTCAGGTGTCAAGCATTACCACTGTGTGGGGCCAATGTTCGTTTCCGTGGTGCTTTGCTCAGGAATGTGAAGCCAACCACCGAATGCGGCGATGTGGACCATCACGTGACTTGGACCATCCAACATCTCCGATCGAGCACAACTCCACAGACCGCAAACGTGATCCTCTTTGTGCCATTGTCCCTCCAAGACATCTAATGCGGAAATCGAAAGCGCTTCTCTACGGTCTATATCCACATTCCTTTCATAGCTTTCTTTTTTGTTTAAGGCCACCACTCGAAGCTTCTGACCCTCTCTCTTCTTGTCATCTGCTCCTTTCTTCTTGATGCGATTGTCTGTAGTCAATGTGAACACTACACAGCAACCAACATTTAAAGAAGACTCTTTTACGACAGATATTTATTAGTTTCTCCACACACCTGCTTCAGAACACAGCGGCAACATGCCGGAAAATCAAGGGCCCGTCCGAGGTCCGGCTTCATTAGCAACCCGCCTTCGAGATGCCATTGCCTGGCCACTCACCTACACCGGCTGGTCTCTCGCAGCCGGACCAACGATGTCCTCTCAAAAGCCATCCCTTCGAACCCGAAGCGTCAAACTATGGCTCATGGAAGACGTCGTGGACCCCGACGTTATCCCGGAAGACATTTTGGTCGTCAACCCCGAAGTCCGCACTCTGATCCGCATGTTCGATGGAACATCCAGCCTGGTGACTATCTACCTCAACGAACTGTCCCGACGCGTGCTCCGGCCCTCTCCAGCGATGATCGCAGACGTCTACGCGGGACGCGTCGGATTCTCCGGCCGCGGCTTCTTCTTGAAATGCCGCGTCATACCTGCGGCGAGATTCCCAACGGCGTGCAGGCTCAAGGCGTCGGAGGAGGTCGGCATCCGAATGCAGGTTCTTGTCTCAGTCGAAGACGAAGACGAAGACGACTCTGACGAGTTGTGGGAAGAAGCCTTTTACAAAACGGACTGCCTGGAAGAAATCGAGAATCCCATCATCCCGGCTGAAAGGAAGAATCTGCTTGCCCACCTCTACTTTATCGTACTGGCCGATCACGTATTGCCGACCTACCATTTCTGGTACGACGGCGAGCGTGATGTGACCAAGGCGTTGAGTTATGGCTCCATCCTCGACAGTCGCTTTGCAAAGCGTGATCATTCTGCTGATACACTGGAGCAAACGCCTCGGCAGCGTCGCTCCGGGTTGCGACCAGCGCGCACGAAGGCAACTTTTCAGGACCTGATCATGGAAGATGACGACGATGAGCTGGAATCCGACGATGTGGGCTTCGTGCCTCCGGCCTACGATTCCGAGATCGGCCTCGCGCCTGGAGAGACCATCAAGGCGGTCGCGCAACGGCGCAAGCGTAGGGAAGCCGAGAGAAAGAGAGTCACTCCCGGAAATGATCCTCGACAGTGGTCTCGACCTCTTGGAAAGACTCCACGAGCGGATCGTATGATCAATGACGTCTACGAAAGCCTAGCCGCCGCCCCGGTTGATGGGACAAATGCGCTCAGTATGGAAGCGAAGAAGGATATGTGGACGCAGATGGGGAAAGATATCATTGGGGCTGGCGCTAATCTGGACACCGAGTCTGATGGTATCAAGGAATACGAACGAGACGGAGATCCTGTGGAGCCTTTCCGTATCATGGAATGGGAACGGATGGGAGAGCCTGAGGAGTCTGGTGGTATCATGGAATACGAACGAGACGGAGAGTCTGAGGAGTCCGACGAAGAGGAAGAGGAAGCAGGAGTCAAAAGGTCTCGTGCTGTTGAAGTGATAGAGATTGAGGATGATGAGTCGGACTCCGAGGAAAGTGTCGAGGACGAGCAAGCCATACCGACAGGACAAGAAGACGTTGTTGTCATTTCGTCCTCTTCCTCCTCCTCCGAAGACGATTCTCTTTTCGTTCCGGTCGCAACCTCTTCCTCCTCCGAAGAAGATGAAGAAGAGGAGGAGGATTCCGATGATCATCTGACGAACGAGTCAGGTCCAAGGACACCTCCTCGACCTCTCGACGATCCCACTGGCGAACGAGCGAATCGAGCCGGTCGAGAACTTCTAGACTTCGACTACGGAGGCGCCTTCCCCATCAACTATGCCGGCGACCACAGCACGGGCAAGAGAAGTCGTAATGTTCATGCCAGACGCGGGGCCCTCAGAGGCCTAACCCACGACGAACTGGAACGAGAGGGAAAAACCCGACTCCAAGGTATTCAAAATAAGGTGTATGAAAATGTCCGGAGACAAGCGCTTCATGGCCCATCCGCCGACGACCTGGAACAAGCGCGAGAGGGTCAAAGTCTAGAGGAAGAAAGTCTCCAAAGACAAGCAATTAGAAACCTCGAAGAGTTCCATTCCCGCGACACTCTCACGCCACATCCTGCTCCACTAACTAGACGCCGAGCCCGCGCAGGTCAATTAGACGACGACCTGGAACAAGACCGAGAGCTCAAAAGACAAGAGTTCGGAGAGTTTCCCATCGACACTGCCGCGTTAGGTCCCGCCGCGAGGACCAGACAACGAGTCCTCACAGGCCAACCCAAAGGGGAACTTGAACGAGAGGAAGAGCTCCGAAGACAAGCACTGGAAGAGTTCTACTTCATCGACACCTCGGTGTCGAACTTCCGGCAAAAGTCTTCGTTGGTTTCGCCCACGCAAGTCCGGGGGGTAAAGACACCGCAGGTGATCTCGCCTAGACGATCTCGGACTTCGAAGACGCCGTCTGAGAAGCTCGCTAACCGTGTTCCGACACCCAAGGATACTCGCGTCAGCAAGAAGAAGGCTGGAGTTCTCGCCAGGCCATCACCTGCCGTTGGAAAAAGGAGCAGAGCGAACTCTGGCTACGGAGGCTCACCCGAGGCGCCTGCGGCGAAGAAGTCCAAGAGAAGTACTGGCCGAGCAAAGGTAACTGATCCAATTTACATTGACAGTGAAACGCCAAGTCCTGTTTCGGATGACGATTCTCCCGGGTTTCCTGAAGCTTCTGGCAAGAAGAAGAGGAATGTCAGTGAGGGCGATAACACGTTCAAGCCGACTCCTAGCCCGACGTTCAAACGAATAGCTGCTCCGTCGAAGACGCCTTTCAGGAAACGTAAAGTGTATGAGGACCTCGCTACCGCAGAGCCGACCACGAGCAAGAAATCTCGCATCACGACGAAGAATACTGGCAAAAAGATGACCAAGTCCAAGCCCGATGTCGAAACCCTCGACAACATCGACATGATTCCCCGGACTATCCCAGCCCCAGCCCCAGCACCCGCCTCCAAAACCCCTACAGCAAAGCCCACCAAGACCAAAGCCAGGGGCAAACCCGTCACCAAAACGACCGTCAAATTCGTCCCCAAAAAGCCCCTCCTAGAAGTCCGCTACGCAACCGCCTCCGAGCTCGCCTCGCGGGACGCCCGCGACGCCGCCAAACTCGCCGCGGGCGGCAAACCCGCCGACCCCGTCCCCAAAATGGCAACCACCAACTGCACGTACGGGAAGCCTACCACGGAGAAAGAGAAGGCGCTGGCGAAGAAGATTGAGCAGATGGAGAAGGAGAGGCCGGGCGAGGAGTTGGTGTTCGTGCAGACGATTCCGGATTGGGAGGGGTTGGAGGTGCCGGAGGGAGGGGGGTTTAGGGGAACGGCTGTGAGGGAGATTTTGGAGGGGAAGGGGACGGAGAAGGGGAAGGGGAAGGCGAGTGCGGATGTTCCTGTTCAGTCGGTTGAGGCTGTTGTGGAGGCGCCTGTTGCTGCGAAGCCGAAGCCTGTTGTTAAGCCGAAGTCGAAGCCTGGCCCGACGCCGAAGCCGAAGAATGCTGCAAAGCCGAAACCTGCTGCAAAGCCGAAGCCTGCAGCAAAGCCGAAGACCGCCGCGAAACCGAAAGCAGCCCCGAAAGCAAAGGGAAAGCCCGCTTCCAAACCGAAGACCGCGCCCAAAGCAAAGCCAGCGACTAAATGGAAGATCCCGCCTTCAAAGATCACAAAGACGACGAAGAAGGTGGCGGCGCAGAAGCCGAAGAAGGGTTTTACGATGTTGAAGGAGACCTATCGGAGACCGACTGGGATGAGGAGTGGGAAGACTTATTTGAAGTAGGATGTTGAGGAGGAGTTGGAGAGTTTGAGGTTTTCTTTGGGATGTTTTGTGGAGTGGAGTTATGAGGGATTTTGTTTGATGGATCTGGCGTTTAGGTCGGTAGATTGAACCTTTATGATTTAATTCTTCCTCATCATCAGGTTGTGTGTTCTTTCCACGTGACTTGATCGTGTCTTGAGATACGCCGTCGCGCCTGCCTTGGTTGGTACCTGTTCCCTGAATGAGTTCTCTTTGTGATATGGAGCACCTGCAAGTACCGACCGAGGGGATTGCTCGGCCAGGACCCAGGTCGTGAGAGAAGTGCAAGATGAGGAAGGAGCGAAGTATCAAAGTTAACCGCGAGGTTAACCGCAAAAATCCACTTCAATGGATGGACGACACGACACAACTCAATTGAGTCAGGGGTATGTGACTTGAAACAATCAACTCCCACACCTAAACGGCCCTCCACTACCACCCAAACGCCTCTGTATGCAAACAAACCTCCACAACCCCCTCTTTCCCTTCCCCTTTCCCGCCCATCACTCTCCCCTGCGTCCTCGCACATGCATTCGCCAGATCATCCCTCAACCCCTCCGGCCCACACCCAAACACAAAATTCCGCTCCGCCGTCAGCGACTCTGCCAGCAGCATCGCGATATGCGGACGCCCGTAGTTCAGCGAGCCGAGCGCTGTAATGGATGATGATGAGGGTTCTCGGGGAGCGTTTCGTGCTGAGGGGGCGGGGGATGAGGTCGCTATCACGTCTATAGCGTCTGTTTTCTCGACTACTCCAGGTGTGCGATGGGCCGGTTCGTCGCTGGCGAGACGCTCTTCCTGGGTGATGAAGAATCTCAACTCAATATCTAGGGTTTCAATCTCTCTTGCCGTAGCAACGGCTTCGGCTAGTAGACTCTCTACCCAGCCGAAATGCGTGGATTCTTTCATGGACCATATCAGTACTATCTTCTTCGTCCTGACGGCGTCTGGATATGCTTTCGCGGACTGCACGACGTGCAAGAGCCAAGAGAGAGAAGCGGTTATGCCTGTGCCGCCGGCGACTAGGATCATGGTATCGTACAGTCGTTCGATCGGCCGTGTGATACCGCCGTATGGCCCGTCTATCCACGCTGAAGCGGTTTGGTCTGGCGATGCAGCGGTGTAGGCAGCGAGTTTCTTGGTGAAGCCTGCATGGGCGCGAGCGAGGAAGGTGAGAGTCTGCCGATGCTGTAGTCCCGGGAAGTCCTTCTCATCCGTCAGGGGCTTTGGTAGGGGTGCGGAGACGATGGTGAAGGGGTGGTTGTCCAGGGGAGAGATCCTCGGGAAGCGGAGGAAGACGTGTTGGGAAGGCCGCCACGTGAATCCTGGAGGAGCCAGGACTTCGATCTCCGTCATGTCGCCAGCCAGTTTTGTTAGTGTGGTTGGAGCGCCGGCGAGCCATTCGTTGTGGATGTTAAGGGGGCGGGTGTACCAGAATGCGCGGGCGAGATACGAAGCTAACCAGAGAGCGATGGTCGCCCAGAGGTATGACCAGCTGTCCTCCGTGTTGTCGGCGTGCCAGAAGAGGAGGCCCACGTAGGTTACGGCCATCAAGACGTGCAGGTAGTAGAAGGTTTCGTAGGCCCATTTACGAAGCGGTGGGAGGGATAGCATACAGAGGCCCAAAAGCATTGCTAGGGGTGGGACTCCGGAGTACTACGACAGTGTCAGTTTATTCATGTACTTGTGAGGAGACTAGGAAATGTGTACTTCATCAGCCCCTTTTATCCCAACTAGGGGTCCATTCCTATAGAATTCGCTCTTCACTCTTGCAGCCCCACCTTCCCAAACCGACGCTGTAAAAAAGGGAATCGTATGAATCAAAGACAGGACGAGGCTCATCCACGCAACCCACTGATGTATGACGTTCAGTTTTTCATGGCTGATGCCTGTCAAAAGGGTGACAATGTTCGCTTTCCCAGCCAGCGCGATAAGAATCGGCACACACGCGAAAGCCATGAGTCCGCTTCTAATTGCGATCGGGGGAGATCCGTAACCGAAATGTTGACGGTAGTAAGGACGAGCGGCAAAGACCATACATGTAAGGAGGACGATGGTGGCTAGAAGAAGTGCGAGCACTCCAAAAGATGGGAAATTGAGGATTCCTCTGAGTTGACGGGGAATTGATAGGCGCCGGTATGATATCCATCTTCCAGCTGCGAGTGCTTTCGTCCATATTGTTGCTCCGGACGTCTTTGCGGATCCGCTGGTTGTGGGTTTGGAGGCGCGGTCTTGCCATAGGGTGTAGAGATGGACGAGCATGAGGATGAAAAGTATGCAGACGTAGTAGTATGTACACCAATGACCGTACTCAAACTGTCCCACAAAGGGTGTGATTGCTTGCGATTCATTCTCGGCGGCGTAGAAAGCGGTACATGCTTCTGCTGCTGCAACACATTTTGGGTCGCTGAGTGGGAGATTTGCGACGGACGGGTCGGAGGGCATTGACATGTCCATAGTGGACGGCTGTATCTGGACGGAATTGGAAGTACTGCTCGGCCAGCCGCGAGTATTCCAACATCCACAAGAGATTTTTGCTGTTGTAGTTGAAGGCTTTCAAGTTTTTCCACTGTAAAATTGGCGGTAATCAGAAGAGCAACGATAGGTAGATGCAGCGTCCCAGGAATCCAGGGCAAGAAACAAGCTCCTGTAAGTACTTGGTAGATGCAGCATAAGTATGTCCGTGTTTGACCAGGGCGAGAAAACCCCCTCAAACCTTCTCCCATCCCGGACCGTGATCCCAGCACCGACAGGGCTCCTCCTGCACAAGTTGCAGCCATCGCTGTCGCTCCACGGGACATTGTCCAGTCAGAAAGTAGTGGAGGCGCAAAGTACAAGCGAGCGGATCTAAGAGCGCGGCCATCATTTTGTTCATTCGTTGTTAAAAGAAGAGTTGGAGCAGAATTGCGAGATTTTGTGGAGGATGTTGAGATCCTGGTCTGGGAGCCGGAATAATGGGCAGGACAGCGATCCCAGCCCGCGTTCGGATGCCCCCCGCAAAGCTTCGATGATTAGTGCACGAGGAATGAACAGGTATGTTGCAATGATCTATACTTGTCTTCGGCAACATGTACCGATTGAAAATTGAAAATGACTGCGATCTGAGAAACATTTCGGGACGTGCGCGTAGGATCGAGAGAGACGGATTACTCTCGATATTGACAATCTTAGATCACTCACTCTGTCTTTCGACCTTTTTTCTCTTCTTATCTTCAGCTACGAAAGTAAGTGCATCCAATTCTTTGCCAAAAGCATCATAAAGGGGACCGGTTGGAGACCGACGACGGTATGGTATTGTCACGCCGTAGTAAGTAAATCGCTCTGCCGCACGAGTAAACGCAATAATGGATACAGTAGTGGTGATAATTTAACGACATGTCTCAATCTTTCGATTTTGATTGAAAGCTGCCATCACAAGTGTTGTTGACGGATGGTTGCTCTGTGCTGCTCTCTGGAGGCTCGATCATCGATGTCTCCTTGCGGGGAATGGACTGGAGTCCTGTTGCCAATTGTTTCCTGGTTTTGGAAAAGCTTGCCATCTGTGGATTTGATCGATCGACTACGAACTTGGGTTTGATTCAAGTCTCTGAAGCAGCACTACTTTCCCGGTCTGTTTACTGAGCGTGAATGATGTCAAGGAGACTGGCACAAGAACTTGGATTCAAGTACAGAATGCAGAATTGACTTTGGTCTCTTCCTGACAAAATGCAATGTCAGCTCGCTCCCTTCTTCAGAAGTCCTGCTCGAGAGATTTGCACACCTCCTTTTGTCTGCGGAGTAGGATGTAAGCTATGCAAAGGAAGCCCAAAGGCACACTGCAGTGGTTCCTCGTGGCAATGGACAATTGGAATTTGTCGCCCTCGCAGTGGACAAACCATGGGGTCCCAAGCAGACGTGAAGGTTTGCAGGGCAAGGGAATAAATGCAGGTCAGTGCTGTGGAGTGAAGAGGAAGGGAATCAGAAAAGCAGAGCCCGCCCTGCACCTCGGGAGTCGTTTAAACTCGTTACGTAAGCATCTGCATAATTACAGCTGGAGGATTGCGAGGGACTCCGAGATCCACTCATCATCTTCTCAATCTGCTGATTGCAGGTGGATCTTCTTTGACAGTATACGTCGCCGCAGGTACAATGCTACAATTCGGAGTTGTGTATAACCTGAGACGTCAAGACTGCGCTCAACACGCGGCATCCAATACCAATCTTGGAAGACCCAAAAGCAGTACTCCCTTCGAAAGATAGCTTTCGACCCTTTCGAATGCCCCCAATTCTGCTCCCTGTAGACTCTACAAACCTCCAGGACGCATGTGCCGCAAACGATCTTGAGCGTATTCAACAAATCCTCCCCAATCATTCAAACAAATACTCCCTCCACAACTCACTCGTCCTTGCCCAGGACAATGGCCATTCAATAATCGAAGAATATCTCCTCTCAAACGGAGCACAGCCACATCCAGCATTTTTGGCAAAGGCAGCGCATAAGAAGGACTGGCAGATGGTGCGAGTTCTCCTCAAATACAGAAACGTAAATAGTACCACAGAGTTGTCACGCACGCCTCCGCTCGCGTAAGTTGGTATCATATATCTCAGCCGTGCAAGTACTTTCTCCTAAAACCATTGCAGACTATTGCTTGAAAACGAGGAGCTTGTCTCCGAAATGCTAGCTCAAGGAGCGGACCCAAATGCCTCCTATATGGGCGGCTTCACTCCTTTATCAGTCGCCGTCAGCTCTGCGCCATCCTCTGTGGTTAAGCTCTTGCTAGACAACAGGGGTTCGGTGAATCATGGTGACCTTCTTCATTACGCTGCCAACGGACCGGCTGACCGTCGTTTGGAGCTCGTTTCGCTTCTACTGGAACGTGGAGCTGCAGTCAACAAGATAATGTACCAAGATTCGCCCGATCTCTTCTGCCAACGCGAGATGTTTGGCCTAGGTGCGCCTATACACGCAGCAGCGGCGGCCGGAGACCTTCCAGTCGTGCAATATCTCCTTGACCATGGTGCCGACTCCCTTCTACGGGATTCATTGGGTAGAGTACCCGCGCAAGTGGCCGAACTATGGCAGTATCAAGAGGTGAAAGAGTGCCTGGAACGCGCAAAGTTGAACCCTGCAGAAGCTGAGAGAAATTTCATAGCCGAACATCAGTGGTCCGATGGTCAGGCACAGCGCGAGGTGGAGGGCGCGAAGGTGGCAGGTTTGTCTCCGGAAGTCTATTGTGAAAGAGTTGCAAAGAACCGAGCGGAGATTATGCGCCTCGTATGAGAGAAATGGAACCACATATGTTCAATTGTCTCACCCTTGTAGATATCCGATCGCCAAACCACCGGCGGAAGAACAACACTGAGCGGCGCCAGATCAGAGCGAAGCCTTATCACACATGCGGAAGTGGAGGGGCAATACGTTTGAAAAGTTACGTTTGAAAGGTAAGTTTAGGCCGAGTGGATACTTCGTCGCTTGAGGGTATGATTAGCTTTTGTGGACAATGGAGAAGCTGTGAAAACTCAATGCCAAAAGAATCTGTTATTGCATTGCATTCCCAGATATGCAGACACCGCAATGTAAATCCCATCTTTACGCCAGCAAGCTATGCAGCAGTAGAATCAAACCCAAAGCGAAAGAAACGAAACTCCTTTCATCTCATCCAGCAAAACTGCCCGAGTACCCATATCCGCTCCCAGAAACGCCCAGATTGGTACTCAATTTCCTGAATCCCTGACCCATCCCGACAGGTACACTACTCCGCCTACTTCTCCTTCCTCGCGGCACTGCTCGAGACTCCCTGCGACTAAGAGATCCACGCTCATCCTCCGACCCATACTCGTCCTCGTCGACTGTACTAGCCACCGCGCTAGAGACGACCGAAGCGTGTCGAGAACCAAACCTGAATCCCGAAGAATACGTTGATTGACGACTCAAAAGTGGTCCAAGGTCATCGGCCTCGGCCTCGTCGCTGGCTTCGTCGGCATCCTCAACGGCGTCTTCGTCGGAGTCCTCGAAATGACCCTCGTCGGCTTCGAGGTCGTCCGGATCATCATCACCTCCGAATCCGTCTCCTTCGATCAACATGAAAACGGGGATAAGGTTGAGTAGTGACATCGCTGAAAGAACCCAAAATGGCAAGATGATATAACCTTCTTTGGCGCCAAGGGTGAAAGCAGCCCCGGCGATAGTAGGACCAATTGCTCGACCAACGGCTGATATTGCTGTCTGCAATGAGTCAGTATGTCATCGATATCTCTTAATGTCCTAGACAAAGCATGTGACAGTGGCTGATTGAACTTACCGATATTCCATTCAATGTCCCCAGCGTTCTCAAGGACGTCGCGGAATTTGTGAGCAAGATCGTGGATGACGGAAACCCAAAGCTGCCAGCCAGACCCTTGACAGACCATAGGAGAAACAAAAAGATCTCTTTACCGATGGGAGTCGGCATTAGAGTCGAAAATGGGGCAAAGAAATAGACGAGTGGAAACGCAATAGTACATATACGCATGCAATTCAAGACACCCCATTTCCGGGCACAGGGTGGAAAGATGACAAATTGGAAGAATATATTGAAGACGCCATATAACGTGAAAATGATCCCAATACGACTCGAGTTGATCCCAAATCCGCCAGCAAACTTGAAAGGCAATTGGACATCAGGACTCGACATGTCCTGTCTCGGATGATGCATGAAGACTGACAGTAGCTGATCGAAGCTGATCGAATGGCAGCAAAGGAGGCTGTTCGCAGCAAGGTTCAGCACAGCTTGCCTATTGAGCACCTCCCGGAAGCTTGGTGGACCGCTTTTTACTTCTCTTGCTTTTGATGTACTTTCGCTTGCTTCCTCGTCGTTGACCGCCGTGTAGGTCGTTGGCGTGGACTTGATAAGCGGATCGATCTCTTCTTCACTCTCCTGGAGGATCCAACCTCTCAATCGTTGGACCTGGTTCCGGCTAAAGCCCTGAATCCTCTTCCCGATTGTCAGTCCTAAATCACGCTGGTACTTGCGGGTTTCCAAGGTCTCGCGGAGAAAGAGAAATCCCGTGGTGATTCCAACGAAGAAGCAGATGGCAGAGACGATATTTGGGAGAGCGTAGGGGAAGCGCTCGAGTAATGATCCATGGGCAGGCTCCTTGGGCGATACGTGATAAGGGTTCGAGAGCAGGCCACCAATAGATGGTCCAATCACGCTACCTACGTTGTACACCAGAGGCATGATCGAGAATGCTCGGGGTTGCAACTCCTGCGATGGCATATTGTGTCAGCTTTTCCCCTGCGTATTTAAAAAAATTCGCCGCACCTTCCAAGGGCACATCTCGGCCACCATTGTCCTGATGATACCAACATTCCCATTCCCAGCTCCCGAAAGTGCTCTTGCAACCATAGCCATAGGCAGACTCGTGGAGAATCCCCAGAGAAGTGACATGATCATGGTATTCGTCAAGCAGATGAGTATTACTGATTTCCTTCCAATTCTGTCCGACAATCTTCCCCATGATATGGCGGTCACGCACTGGCATATGGAGTATATCGAGGACGTCAGGCCGGCCCATCGCGCGATGTCGTTCTTGGGCACATTGAAGCTCTCGATCATCTCTGGGAGGTAGGGGTAGACGGATGTCAAGGAGATGGGTTCGGCGAAACGGCATATTGCTGCACTCGGGGTTAGCAAGGTCCTGTGGGTTCTGTTTTGCAAGAACTTACCTAGAATAACCAGCTGCTGGACTGGGAGCTTTCTCTTTGTCATTTCTACCAATCTACAAACTGTAGAAGTGTGCGCAAAGTGCGGAGGTAGAACAGACGAGGTGAAAGTTCTGATCGGCGGCGCGTGCTCTGAACTTTTGAAGGGCGGCGCAGTTAGAGTCAGTGGCAACTACAGCCACCGCGATTCTCCATGATGAAGAGTCACAGATGGAAGATGTGAAGCAGGTTGACGCCCTATACAGGCTCGGACTTAGAATGATCTGGCCGAGGGTTCACCATCACGAGGCCGAGTCGGATTTACCCAAAGAGTGGAAGCGCGCTCTTCCCCTCTTTTTCGGGCGGTTGACATCGATAAGGCAGTCCGTCTCCCATGGTCAGTAATATCTGGGATGTAAAAGACATATAGAAATAGCAGAGACTTCATTAATCGCGTGTACTTCCCACTCTGTGCTTTGCAGCTCGCCGAACGCACGTCTGAACTGCGACGTCATTGGACCGAGCGCAAACCAAACCTCCCCTTTTTCTCATCTCCTTTTCTTCTTTCCAATGCCATCTACATCGCAACCTCTTCCACTTTCACACTCCACGGAATATCCCTCCACGCCTCTGTCCTTCTTTTTCAATGTGTGGCAACTATGACCTTGCCTCTGGCTGTGCTACCACGGCGGACTATGGTACGCGTACATTGATCTGACCTATTAGGGGGCATGATTGGAATACGAAGTGACTTATTCACGTTGAATGGAACTGTCAATCCCTTTCAGAATACCGTTGAAGCGAACTGATGCGGAGAAGGCAGTCATGATCTCCTTCCAACCCCTAGCTTCGTCCTCGTAGGAGTATCATGAATCGTGCCCCAACCTATATCGAGTATTCAGGCCCATGAGCATCTTTTTCACTCACTTGCTCCCCATTTAGGTGGACTTGGACTTGTGCAATTTGCGCGCGACTGGATTCACTGGAACATGCCAAACTTGGCAGCCGGATTACGATCAGAAGTCACGTGGACTCGCGACGGTCGCGTTAGCTCACCTTCCCGGGCAGCGGTCTGCTCCTTCACATTCAAGATTTTGCCTCAGCTCCAAACTTTCCCCGTCACGTCCACCTAACTGCATGTCTCCACCCTCAACGCAGCTTTCCCCCAACCTTCCATACAACCTCTCACGGATCTTCTCAGTTTCCTCTCATCTTCTCATCTATCAGCTCCACACGCATCAACATCAGCATCAACATCAACACCATGGGCGCCTGGGGTCTCGGACTGTTCCAGTCTGACTACGATGACGACCTCATCTCAGAGCTCCATACTGAAGCTGGTCTTCCCAAGTTTGTGGATGGGGATGACATGAAGAACTTCCGCTCTCTCTACGCGCCTTTTGACTCCAATCCTTCTATCACTCGCAATCATCTGGACTCTGGTGTCCTTGAGCGTATGGTGGAGAAGCACATATCCGAAATCGACAACCAGCTCACAAGAAGGACCGCTTCCCGCCTGCCTACATTGTGGTAATCATCGGTGCTCTCGCGATGGGGTTGGGCTGTCGGCTTCTGCAAGGACTCAGGAATTTAATGAACGACAACTACCTTGAGATTGGCTTGATGAGGGATTCCAAAACTCAGATAGAGAAGGCTCTCGAGGTGTATTGCGATAGATCGCCGTATGATTATAGAAGCAAGGACCTTAACGAAGTAATACGTGGAGGTGGACCGCCTCTCGCTAACAGCTAAGACCTATCCTCTTAGAGGGAGACGAAAACTTCTCCGCATATTAACCAGCTCACTAATTGACAACCTCCTCTGCAGGATCTTGCCTCCCGGTAGCTTTCGAAACCTGATGAACGTTCCTTGCCCCGATCCTAACAACAGGGGTGGAGGCGTAAAGAATCTTATCATGGGAGTAGTCCTCTAGGGACTCTCGAAACTTGCTGAAGAACCTCTTGATGCTTGTGCGAAGTGCAAGAAAAAGCAAGGAGCTGATGGTGCAGAGTTAAAAAAGTGCGCTCAACGCCATTGGGTTTTGTACTGCAGCAAGAAATATCAGGTAAAACACTGGGAAGTCCACAGGCTGTTGTGCAAGATGGACAATGCGAACCCTGCTAACAAGTAATGGGTGTCTCGGCTTCGAGTGGTTGTCTTCAGCTCCCAAAAGTTGAAGGATTTCTGACCGATGTCGCACGTCGGGTGTGAAGTTTTTACGATATCATTGCTCATTTACGGGATGGGTGGACTATGCATGGAGATTGTTGCATTCAGTCTTTGCTCAAGACTTCTAGCGAGGGAGAATCTCAAGTTTCAAGTATCATGTAGAAAATGACAGAGTCTGACCAGATTGGCATCTCCTTCGTGAGATATGTCTGGTATTCTAGGCGATATACCTGCAGTGGTTTGTATCCGGTGCCAGAGCTCCACAGTGGAAGTGCAAAAGTAGTCACATTTTAATTGTTCATTCAGTTGCATTCCATCAGTTTTCACAGTCTGCCCGATCTTTGGATGGAATCACGTGGACGCGCGTGTCCAACGTGAGGCGCATCCGGGTGCTTTCCTTTCTGGGTGGTTACCTCACGTCGCTGCAAACTTCCAGTTCTCCACTTCGTCAGTTCCTCCTTTCACCACCTGCAAGCCTCCAGCTCTGCTCCGTCCACTCCTCACCTAGAAGGGAGTCCCAGGAGCGTCGTCATTTCGAAACCTGTTCCTCGCTCTTCTCGTGTCGTCCACCTGCACCTTCAGCGTCTCACAAAATGAGCACCGACGATGAAGATGTCGAGCTCTTCGAGAAGGGAGAAAATGAGGCTATCCTTCACATGCTGGACCGAGAAGCAGACTTCGACAAGATCTTCGACGCCCATCCCGACCTCGATCTTGACGAAGACGACATCTCTCTACTATGTCCTGAACGAGAGGACCTAGTCCGTGAGCACCTGGATGCTGGAACGCTTATCTGGATGACAGCCGAGCACCTCCAGCAGTGGGAAGAAGCACGAAAGTCGAGAGCCGCATATGAAATTGACTTTGAGGGATGTACTCTCATGATCCTCGGATACCTTGCTATCGACCTTAAGTGCCAGGTGCCAGAGAGCCTGATCAAGTTCATGGAGAATAACATTGACAACCTTGCCCTCGATCTCGGCCCTACTGCACGGTACCAGCTTCGACGCCGATATAACGACTTCAAGGTCTCACGGTCTGGCCGAACATTGGAATGGGTCGTACGCCGAGATGGCGTTGTAGTGTGAGTTACTGTGGACTCGAACTGCAGTGATCCTCACCCTCATCTGACTCAATCCAAAGGGATACCAAGGGCCAACTCTCCATCATCAACTATATCAACAAAGCTCCGGGCAGCTTTGCGGGTATCACCAAGCGCTCGAACAAGAAGACTGCCAACGAAAAGAAGAAAAAGACTCGCGGCGGAAAGATTTGCATGTGGGCGCACAAACAGAGGCCAGTAGAATACGTCTATATTCCAAAGGTACGATAATAACAGGAATCCAGTCCCCCTCAACCTTGAGCGAGTTTCTCACATCAAGATAGTCTCGTAGCTCAGGCTGGTTCCGAAAAATTACGTGTGCGAATTGCAAAGTGCAGGGCAACTCTTCTGACTGGGGCTGTATACACTGTACTCGCTGCTACAAGAGGGATTACTGTAGCCTTAAGTGTAAGGATGCTCACTGGAAGAATTCTCATCAAAAGGCTTGCAGGCCTCCAAGGAACCTCATGGCTCGAGGACTCGCAAGGATGTACTAAGTGAATCGCATCACGGTGTGGGAATGCCTATGGGCATATTCATGGATGTAAAGCACCGGCGAAGAGATGAAGACATGACCCGACGGAGAATGAACACATAGCTCTACGTACCAGCTCTGACAATATACTCGCTTCGTACTCTCCAGTTGCTATTCGTTACGACGTGTATCGCAACTCCGCCAGCACTGGGCATCGACCAGCGGGCGGGCTCCCGTCCTCGTCAACAATGGAGGCTCTTCGCTGAGCTCTTCTTGGGAAGTGAATTCATGCTTTTTCGGAGGTCATGCCGTTTGAGAAAAGAACCTGTTGATTCCACTACTCCTACTTCTACTTACAAGAATGATACAACCATCAGGCCAGATGACCGAAACTACCTTAGACGAGCTCATAATCAGAAACAATCGACTCGGCATCGAAGATCTCCCAACCATCCTCATCGACCTCGACTCCCCCACCCCCAACCGAAGAATTCCACTCCCACTCCGACCATTCAGCCTCACCACGGTTCTCCCACCATTTCTTCTCCGCCTCCTCAACCAACCCCCCAAAATCGAGTCCTGAAAACCCTTCCGCCAAAACTTTCAGCTTGTCATCCTCGCCCGCCATCCACTCCTGCTCCCACTCGGCATAACTCTTCCTCTCCCACGCAATACGTCGTCTCATCAACCCGACCTCCCTACCCTCCCCACCCTGCCGTAAATCATTCGTCTCATCCTGCCAATCCTCAGGCCCAACGGCGCGGCCCTTGATATTGACTTTGAAAGTCGCAGGCGTCCAGTCCGCGCGCGTCACGTCGTTCTTCCTCGGATTGGGTCGTCGGCGCCGGTTGCAGTAGTTGCGGTCGATGGCTGCTTGCTTTGCGGCGCGGTGGGAGAGGTAGTCGGAGCGTCTTGAGGGGGTGGACCAGCGCGTGGTTGGTTCTTCGGTCGCGGGGTTCAGGGGGCCGGGGCCGTAGCGGCGGAGGTAGTTGTTGTTTTGGTTGGGCGGCATTATTGTTGGAGTGGTGGTTGGAGATGTGGAGGGTATGGTTTGGGGCTCACTTATAGAGCCAAGGGGTGTTGGGTAGACAATTGTCGTTCTGACGGGACGGCAAGGGAAGTTGGAGAAGAGATGAAGAAAGTGGAATTGAATGATTTGATTGAATGAGTGGAACAGATGGTGCTAGATTGCGAGATACTTATTCCCTTCCCCGCACCCCCTGACTGAGTCACAGAGATTGGGGTTCCGGGTCGACGGTTGTGAGGTATGAGTCAAAGGGACTCCGCCTGGGGGCGGTGCTGCTTTGGGAACCGCTCGGCTGCGGAGCACCAACGTCCTCTTTTTTTTCGAGAATCGGAAACTGACGTCTTTAGATAACTGGATCGGTTCCGCCTTGATAACGAAATACGAAGGGCGTAAAGTGGAATTCAGAGAGGATGCAAGAATGGCTGGATTCGACATAACGTCAAAAATCCTCCAATCTATAGACCTCATAGGCCGGCGTCTCATAGGGGTGAGCCCTGCAAAAGCCACTACATCAGCATTCAGGTCTTCGAGTCACTAAAACGACATCAATCGCCAAACCTACTTCTTCAATGCACTCACAGCACTCCTAGCGACATCTTCTCCGACACACAAAGCTTCTACCCTCGCCTCCGGCACCTCCTCGAGCTCCCCAACCTTACCGAGATGCGGACGCGCCGTATCCCCCGGACGAAACTGTCCGGTCCCGAGGGTCGTGAAGCAGCATTCTGTATACTGACCGCCTGGGTAGCGACCGGCGCCAGCGGAGAAGATGGCTGCTTTGCATGCTGGAAGCGCGGGCTCTGGAACGCGGAAGACGAGTTTGAAACGGGGAAGCGCTGATACTGCGGATGCCATTGTAGTCTGTTTGGAAAGTTTCGAAGAAGGCTTTCCTTGAAAATGTAAGAAAGTTCGAGCTGCTGTTCGAAGTCAAGTGTCTGGAGAAAGTTGTCGGAGGGGCAAGTCGTCAAGTCACGTGGATGATGACTCGACTTCCATCGAACCTTGCCGCCCAGCCGCCCAGCCGCCCAGCCACCCAGCCGCCCAACAGCACCTCACTCATGCTTTCAATCAACTACGCCGCATGCAACTATGTCCGCTTTTGTTGCCCTCGAAACAGCTTCCACGGCGGCTACAGGTGGTTGGCCTCCGCAATTGCATATTGGCGCCGTCCAGGTTGCTTGCAAGTCATCTGGGCGGTTTTTCTTCCTTACTTAACTACGGTAAATTAGTTGAACTTCTCGCTCCAGTTTCCTTCCCCTTCTCGTCTGATTCATTGTTCCAAGTAAGCAATGGATCTGCATTCCCTTGAACCCTACCAGTACGATGAGTTGCTCTCCTCATTCAGGCTCCTTGAGTTGCTTCCCGGCCAGAAAGACGAACCAGTTTGCTGTCGGCTTACCACGGTGGAATGGCGCGACAGACCGGTGTATGAAGCTCTTTCTTACACTTGGGGAGATCGGAGTGTCACAGTACCCTTGAAATGCAACGAAAAACGACTGGATGTCACGACAAACTTGCATGCTGCTCTATTGCACTTGCGAACGCAACATGGGCCTAGAACGCTCTGGGTCGATGCTGTGTGGTAAGTACTCATCATAACCAGCGACCGTAATTTCAATGCTTTTCATTTGCCTACTATATTGGGTCAGAGAAGACAATCCCACTGACAGAAAGATCAGTACCAATCAGCGGAATATACCCGAGCGAGGCATTCAGGTCAGCCAAATGCGACAGATATACGAAAAGGCCCAATCCGTGATCGTCTGGCTAGGTCCAGACTCCGAAGCAGCTCTGGCAGGATGCGCAGCGGCTGCTCTTATCACCGTTTCTGATGCCATCTGCGAAAAATTAGAAGTCACACTTTCGGAGCTCGACTCGTACCCTGATCTCTACAACGACTACATCTTCAAAAATCGCGAGCGGCTTCCTGATCCCGAGAAAATCTCGCTCGATAGCCCCTCTTCGGTCTGGGAATCTTTGAACTGGCTGTATTCGAACGCTTACTTCAGCCGAGTCTGGGTCATCCAGGAGATCAACGCAAATGAATCTCGCTCGATTTACTGCGGCACACAACTATTGGATTGGACCCGCCTACAACTGGTCGCTGGCTACCTTGTCGCCGAATCAGCATGGTCGAAGCGTTACGGATTCAGCAAGTCGTATTGCTGGTGGGTCGGCCGCCTAACAGCGTCCGGATTCAGTCGCACCAAGAACTGGCTGCAGATGATGTATTTGGCCTCGAATTTCTCATGCTCAGATTCGCGAGATCAAATTTATGGGCTGCGAGGTCTGTTCAATTCGGAAAAGGGTTCTGCTCTTCTTCACCCAGACTACAGCAAATCAGTGCTAGAAGTATACCGTAACACTGTTGAAGCTGCCTTTCTGCAGTCTGAAAACACGGATGTGCTTTTATACACACCCGGTACGCAGATGGGCTCCTCATGGGTCCCCGAGTGGAACAAGCCGATGCTCTTCCGAAACCCTTTTCGCTTTGGAAAGAGACCACCGTGGAAACCCATGGGTGACACGAAAGCGATATGGAAGATCGATCGAGAAACCAATACACTCCATCTCTCTGGAGTCATCCTCGACACCATCAAAGCCGCTGAACCATACAACGAAAATTACTTCTGCAACTCCAAGATGGAAACCGCAGAATCTCGCGGTTCGCTTGCAAAAGAATGGATTCGAATTTTTGAAACTACTGGTGCTGCGTCGCCTTCGCAGGCAAATGCCGCCGTCTCGACATCGCTCTCTTTTGGCCTCGACCCCAATGCCGATCTTGCAAACGAATCGATTCTGGAGGGCAACTTCTCCCTATACTTGAAGGCCGTCGCACAAGACTCACCCGCTGACCAGCGCGCCCTATTTGGAGAATACATGCCTAGACGGAGCTGGCCGGGTTCAGATGCGAACGCTTTTGGAAAGCCTGTCTGGGACTTTGACTATCCAACGTCCACCATCTTTGCTACACAGAAGCATGAGTTGATTGGATGTTCAACGGCGGTAAACCGGCCCGGAGATCTGGTATTTCTGCCGTTCGGATGCACTTATCCGCTGATATTGCGTCCACTGGAAAGGGACTCGGAGGGAGATGAGCAGTTCTATCGCTTGGAGGGTTTTGCTTATGTTTATGGAGTCATGATGGGTGTTGAGAAGGCAGTTCCTTCTGCAGCGAGAGATGCGTTTGAAGAGGCGGAGGAGCTCACGGTGAAGATTCGGTAACTGATGTCTCCTTCTCGTGTGGAGATACCGGGGAAGACACTGTCCGAAGTCCACTGTACCTATGGTCGTTGCCCACCATGGCTACAACATGTCATACATCTGCAGCGAGCTGCAGAGTGGCAAACAATTCAATGGAGTTCAATGATTGATTGATTGATTGAGCTCTTGGCAATACTTGGCAATACAATATTGCTTACTAAACATCGTCAATCAATCAATCGCAATAAGGAATTGATTGAAATATTGAACTCCATTGAACTTCATTTTTGATATCGCGGAGCTTCACGAGGAATGATTTCTAGTCTTAGATTCGTCTATTTTACCTTCCACTACTAGAAGCTCTTAGCTATCA
>ML977183.1:48405-128007 GCA_010015705.1 Aulographum hederae CBS 113979
TTCAAAGGATCGTCACTTCAACTTACAGGATACACTGATTCAGATTGGGCCGGAGATCGTGACACGCGACGATCGACATCGGGCTACATCTTCAACGTGGGAAGTGGTGCCATCAGTTGGTCTTCAAAACGACAACCTACTGTCGCGCTTTCGACCTGCGAAGCGGAATACAAAGGCCAAACCGAAGCAACAAAGGAAGCTATCTGGCTTCGACAACTTTTCAGCCAAATCGAGCCGGACTCTCCAGAGACATCACCATGTGCTACTATAATCTATGGCGACAACCAAGGTGCAATTGCCCTTACGAAAAACCCAGCGTTTCATGCCAGAACAAAACACATTGGTGTACAAGCTCACTTCGTCCGTGAGAAAGTTGAGTCAGGAGAAGTGGATATTCAGTACATCTCAACCCACGAACAGATTGCTGATGGTCTGACCAAACCATTGCCAAAGACAGCGTTCTTGAAGTTCAGAAAAGCACTTGGACTCGAGCTTGCAGCTTGACGTGAGAGAATAGAGGTTTAGTGGGAGTTTGACAAACGGTGAATCATGGCCATGACAACCTACTGCCAGCCTGCCACCATTATGGGTCATAGTGGGAGTGTCGCAAGGAACATGCTGACATCATACTGTTGGCATGCAGATAGCCTGGGCCCTGATGGTTAATTGAAGGGGCTGGGAAGAAGGCTGGTATAGACCGACCACTGCGACCAGCTGGACTGAGCATATATAGTCTGAGCATCTCCACTTCAGTAGAACTATGGAAAAAAGAGACAAGTCATTTGTCATTAATCAATCATCTGTTTTCAGGCGATCCAAGCAGGCCAAGACTTATTTCCATGCCACCAAGGTGCTCAAGACCATGCAACTTGAAGGCAAAGACGCCCACAACCTACGGAGAATCCGGTCAGAAGCGTATAACCACCTCCTCCGAGAATTTACCCAGACGGTCAAGATCATGTTCTGCACCAACACATCGGCAGCGCACAGAACTATACAGGACGTATTCGAGCCAAAGATCCTCGTCGTGGACAAAGCAGGGCTCAGCACACTCGCGGATGGTTGCGTCCCCCTTGCAGCTTTCAAGAATAACATGCAGCTGGTCATCGTTGCTGGCAACCACGATTCCGAAAGGCCCATGGCCTTCAGCTTCTTCAAAAATGAGGCTTGTAGCTGGGGCAAAAAGTCGTTCCTCGACCGGCTCGCGACTGCCAAGGATAGGGGTGTTTCGATCGAAGTCCAGACCCTGGATAAACAGTATGTGACGGATTCGGTCAATCCGAGGAAGGCTTCGAAAGACTTATGTCGGCTGAAGGACCTTGAGGAAAGGCGTATGAAGAGTAGCAGAGGTGGGAGAGGAGGACGCGGAGGGAGTGGAAGTGGTGGCAGTAGGGGCGGAAAGGGGGCCAAGCGGGGCGGGAAAGGGGGCGCAGGGGGTGAAAATGGTGCCAGTAGAGGCGGAAAAGGGACCAAGCGGGGCGGGAAAGGGGGCACAGAGGGTTGAGGCGGCGGAGTATATCGAGGAGGAATCCGAAAAAAGTAGGGCAGGAGTTGCAGAAATCTGGGTGTGGTCAGCCCAATGCTGAATCTAGATACAAGGCAGAATAATGCCACTTTGTATTTACGAAGGCAAGATAAACATCCCGAGTTACTCCCCAAGACCTCTATAATAGAAGGGTATTGCTAAGTGGCATGTGCTTCGGGTCGAAAAACAGTCGGACTCCCAGGAAGCTTTGCACCTTTGCTCATATGGCTATCATCTACCAGCTTTTCATTCAAATCTAGTCCAGTTCTCCACGAATCCGAGTCTTTCAGCTCCAAACCGAGCGCGGTGGAGACTAGATCCACTGTACACTCGCTCCGATTGTGCCCGAGGACCAGAACCTCCAGACAATGTTGCCGACCCGGATGTCGGATATGAGTTGCATGAGGTCCTGGGGTGCAAGTGCGGTCTATCGGGAAGATTCGAGAAATGAAGAAGAAATGGGCCAAGAGATGTTCTGGGAAGAAAGAGATCTCAGAGCACAGCTGTCGCTGGAGGAAGGATGGCTCAGATTAGCAGCATTTGCGTCACTTGGACAGGCGCGGAGGATGTGTGCTGCTCGAAAAGGGACTTTGGACGGGGAGAATAATGTGTTGAGTAAGTATGCTTGCGAGGTATCGGCATGCGGCAGCAGGGAATCTGCGTGACAAGCCGTTTGCCCTGTACGGCCTGCCGACGAGCGAGGATGTGGCTGGGTACGACGTGCCCTGAATACGGATAGTCAGTTGAAGAGGTGTACATCGGGTTTACTACTCACGGCGTGGAAAGTTCGCGGAATTGGGGTTTGCTGAACCTCGCGCAGCTATATGTTCAAGGAGAAAGAGTAGAATTACAGACAAACCACTGGTGTCTTGCTGGGTCCCGGATAGTATCAAGCCAGCTGCATTCGAGTCGTTGCTCGGGCATGGAGCTTCAGTGTACACTACGTCTACGGATACGACGTTTTATTTTCTTCCCCCTGCCTCAAGCATGTCATCATCGATCATCGTCGAGAATAGAAAGTTTGGACTTCTCGGTTCCCAAGTCAATAGTGTTGCAAGCATTGACCAGGTGACGCATCTATCTCGATGAAGGTCAGTATGAAAAGGTTACCTCTGTGGAGTGGTCGTAGGCATGGCTGAAGCCTTTGTCAACACACTTGAGGAATGGGACAGACTCTGTAACTTAGAGCACGCTCACAAGAGAATTGTGTGACTGGCAAAGACCGCTTATCAGCCTTCTACACCACGCTTATTCGATGGCAACATTGGCCAGATGCCAGAAAAGACATTGACCGTTACGAGAAACAGAGAAGTACTGAAGGCCTCTCAGAGTCTCGAGTCTATATTACAAACTCTTCTTCGGGTCCAGTGCAGCGAGACCCGGAGCGCACGGACCTGGAATGTTTATACACGAGTTTTAGTTAGAAGGATGTATCCATTTGGTTTGTGAGATTGAGGTTGATGTGGGTCTTTGGGAGGAGGTTTGAAACTACAGAGAAGGGGTATTTGGCTCTGATTCCGGCTCACTTGCATGTGGGTCATGGAGTGGCTCTCTTCCAAGGTGGAAAACTTCCATTTATCATGCGAGGAGAGCGAGGAGACTGGAGGTCGATTTGAGATTACTCTGTTCACGGTGTGGATAAGATTGGTGTTGCGAATAGAGAACAGGCTCGGCTGTGGCTTGTTTGAGAATATGAAATGGGCAAAGATCGAAGAATTGACTTGATGAGTAGCAAGGAAACAGCAGTGAAGATGACAAAGGCATAGTAGCTTGAAACGTATGGATACACAAGTGGAAGGCCGAGTCAAACATCTTCATCTCCATCCTCACCTCACCTCATGACCACCTGCCAATCTCACCAAACATGAAGTGGGCTTTATATGCAGCCTAAATCCGGCATTCTTCCAAGCGGGTGTGGTGGCCTAGTGGCTATAACTGTCAACACCTTGGCGATAACCGTCACTAGGCCACCACACCCAGGGAAACGCACATGTTCGAGTCCCACCGAGACCGAAATGTTTGCATATTTGGAGCCTTCTGGGTGGCTACTAGGAAATATAACCCTGAGGGAGAGATTGGCTCCAACTATGATTAACAATCTAAAAATAACCGGTGCGAGGTTGTTCTTAATCCCCCAGAGATTGGGGTTTAAGTTTTGCTATTTTATCTTTTTTGCCATTTTCTTTTTCCCCTGCTGCATTCTCGAACGGAACCAAAAGGTTGGAGATTATTAGATAGTTGCAGAAGACCTTTCGGATGATGGTGCTTAACTGTGTTGCTCTGAAATCAAGTCGTCGACGTGGACTGGGGGACTTTGTTGTTGGCTGGGAAATGACCGCTGAGTTCGACCACACCACGACGACCGGACCGGCGACAATGGGGAACGCAGAATAACAACAAGTGGACGGCCGTTGCTTAAGATTCGATTTTATTCGTGATGTTCGACATGTTCGGCGGTGGAAATGATGATGGCCATGAGGTCCCAACTATCGTGTATCACAGCTTCCTGATAAGCCTCTCCTTCTCTTGGATTGAAATCATCATGGACTCTTCATACGTTCTCCCACTCATGCTTTCTCTCTTTTCCCTTCCGTCTCTTTCTCATCACCTTTCTTCTCCCCACTCTCGGTTGTCTCTCGCAACTTCTTCATATCGATGATCTGATATTCAGTTAGTCTTACACATGCGACCTTCAACTGTTCACGTTTCGCCGATTTACATTATTGCAACTGGCACAATGCCCCCATTCGCCGTCTTTCGTCACATCGACGCCCGCGCCGCATTCTGGACAGTCTATCCGGGGCATTGGAGGAGTTTGATGTGCTGGGTTTGGGAAAGAGGTGTAAATGGCTGCACTGGGAGACGGAGAAAGGGCCCGGTGCTCAAGGTGATTTTTCTACTGGCGGGGCTTCTAGCAAATGTGGTGAGAATTAACTTGTTAGGAAATCGCTCCCTAGGTATGGATGTCCCGGCGGCTTGAGAGCTGTGTGGAGGTTGATATCTGAATGATGATTAAGCACCACATGACGTCAGTCGATACCTGTCGCTTCATTGAAAAGCGCATGTTGGAGTGGACTCTTGGAACATGTGTCTATGCTGAGATATGGAATCTAGATGCTGTTCTCATTTGAAGTTTTGCTAATTGGGTTGTACTATCTTCTTGTCACGGTAAATTAGATGGAGCTAATGTCAACCGAAGAAATCAATTATTTCGTCTGCCAGCGAGACGATTACAAGCAGCGGGAGATGAATTGTATTTGGTGTTCTCCCCAAAGTCCTCCAGCCTCTCTGCGCGCTGAGGTTGGATGCTATGCTCACAGCTCATCGTCGTCGTCCTCCTCATCGAGATCTATTACACCGGCTTTACCCGATCCCCAATCTTGTTTGTGTGGCACAGATGAACCTCCTATCTTCTCCTCTTTTCGATTTCCTTCCATCGCATCTTGTCCCTTAGGCTCCACTCCCATTTTCAGGTCGCCAGCGGTTCCAGCTTCTTTCTTCACTTTGTCTTTGAACCCATTCTCCCTCCTGATTCGATAGAACTTCTCCAAACAATTTCTCCGCTGCGCCTGTGTCCATCCCTCGACCACAAGAGCAAATTCTGTTGGGTTCTCGAACCCAAAGGTTTCAGCCATGGTGCAGAACTGTCTGTTTCGCACGTCTTCGGGCGGGTGATACTTGAAGTTGTTCTTCTTGTATGCCTTAGCTTCTTCGTTATCGAAGGCATCGATCTCTTCTTCTTCGTCGTCGTCGAAAGCCTCTCCAAAAATGCTATTGCCGCACACTTGACGCCGTCCACCCTGTCCTTGACTTTGACTTTGACTTTGACTTCCTGTAAAGACACGCTTGCCAATGGTGTCGATATCACCGGCAAACTCCTCGGCTCGACGTGAAAGCTTCGATTCGATTTTGCTCGTCCCAATGACCTCGCTGTTCTCATGAGTATACTCAACTCCTGCGCCAGCCAAAATCGCTTGCACAGCGTCCATCTTCTTCGTGCCTTTTGGTCGTTTGGCCTTTTCTTCCGGAGTATCCCCACTCGCGATCAACTCCGCAAGCTGGCTCATCACGGCGTCCTCATCCTGGCCTCCGATGTAGTCGTCGTCACCCTCGTTATCCGAGTCTTGACGCAACTCAATATCAACGACGCTGACACCGGCTTTGGACTCTGCAACGTTGGTTTTATTGACGATGTCGCGGAGGACGACGTTGTCGCCTTGGTATGCGAACAGATTAACAAGGCCGAAGATCTCTCCTTTCTTGCCCTTGTCATCCTGCACACCGCGGAAGTAGCGCCGTTCGAGACTGGCGTTGTAGCCGATGTTTGCTTGTTGCTGCTTGTAAATCTGGCGTGCATACATGATCTCTTCAATGGTACCTGCACTGACGAGGCGGAAGACTTCGACATCACGGGTCTGACCTATGCGGTAGGCTCGATCTTGTGCTTGGAGATCGTAGCTTGGGTTCCAGTTCGGGTCGACGATGACGACTTTGTTTGCCGAGGTGATATTCAAGCCTACACCACCAGCACGAGTGGAGATGAGGAAGACGAATTGGTCCGGTGAGGCGTTGAAGTCATCTACAGTCCGTTGGCGGTCTTCGTAGCTCATCGCGCCGTCGAGGTAGGAAACGCTGTAGCTTGTGGTGCTAGCGAATAGAAGCTGAAGCATTTTCAAGAGTCTGACCGAGTGACTGAACACCAACACTTTGTCTCCGGATGTGTGCCAGAAAGCAAGAAGCTTCTTCAGAATCTTCCATTTACCACAAAATTCTTGGTTGGCAAAATTGAGGATAGAATCTTTTTCCCGATACAAGTCCCTCCAATGGTCAGGCAGCGCGAATCGCAGATTTTCCAGGTCTCTGTCCTGTTTGTCCCTGTTGTCCGTGCCGACGGGAATGAGCTGTGCAAGATGGTTCGCCAGTTTTTGCAATATGACCATGCAGGGGAAAACATGGAGCTGCCAGCGTCCAAACCCGGGGACCAGTTCGTAACAGCACCAGCCTCTCTTCTTGCCGCTATTACAATCACACGGATCAGAGGACGTACGAATGTACTCGATCAAAGGACTATCCACGTAATTTTCATACGCATCGGATTGGGTGCTTGTGAGAGGGCAGAACACAACCCTGTCGCTCTTTTTCGGCAGCTGGTCAGCGATCAGTGTCTTCATCCTCCGTAGAAAGAATTGTGGGAGCAGATTCTGGACGAGCTGCTTTGCTGTTGATCTGGCTCGTGCAAGTTGGTGGTAGTCTGCATCATGCGCTTGACCAGCTTTCAATGGCTCGCTGATGGAGAATTTCCAGCTTGACAGCGATCCGAACGTCCCAGGATTGGTCCAATTTAGCAATGTCCACAATTCCTCGTAGTTGTTTTGGATGGCAGTGCCGGTGAGACCAATCCGACATAGCGCATTGATGTCATTCATTGCTTGCGTGATCTCCGACTTGCGACTCTTGATTTGGTGGCATTCATCCGCAATAACCACGTCCCAGTCGACAGTATTGATGGCGCTTTTGTTCTTTTTGTAAGTTGTGTAGGTGGTGATCAAGAGCTCGAGGCGACCACTCTTTGCAGCTTGCAAAGCAGCTTCCTTCTCGGCCCCATGGTACACGTAAACTGTCCACCAGCCCCATTTCTTGAGCTCCGCTTTCCAGTTCTCCATGAGACTGCCAGGGCAGATGATCAAAGCCCGAGGATACCACCTCGAATCTCCAGCGCGACGTATCTTCCGCATTCGCTTCTGGTCACGCTCGTCTCCAGTTTTGCCGAAAGCTGCGGTAAGGAACGCAATAACTTGGATAGTTTTTCCCAAGCCCATGTCATCGCCGAGGATCCCGCCTCTTTGCCAAACGAGAAGTTCATGGAGGAACTCCACGCCCTTGACTTGATAGTCTCTCAGCCACTGGGCAATGGGAGCTGGTATGATTCCGGCAGAAAGGGGCATGCTGATGTCTTCGTAAGGACGTTTTGGCTCTTGCTTGGGCAACACAGGCTTCTCTGCGAGATTGTGCATTCGTTCGTCGTCTGAGAAGTCAATGTCGTTGTATTGTGGGGGTAGGCTCAACCCTGCTTCCCCAAGCTTCGCACGAACTTTATCAAACTTCCCAATTCGGTTTTTGATGTAGTCGGGAAGGGTTCCATCCATCAGTTTGTCATCATCTGACTCGTCGATTTCGCCCGAAGCCCTTTGTTTCTTCGAAGACGTCTCTTCCAAGACCGTCGGCGTCTGTCGTTTCCTCCTCTTCCCAACGATAGGATCTTCGGCAGGTTTCCGTGGTCCCCTGGCTACCTTGACCTCGGCGGCAGTGCGTTTCCTCTTTGCGGTCTTGCGCTGTTTGAAGGCATTGTAAGCGGCTTCCGCGTCTTCGTCCTCGGAAAACTCGACTTTGTCGCCATGGTGTTTGTTGTCTCGCATACGCGGCCGGTTCAAACGCTTCTTGGGGCTATCGTCCTCGGTCTCAGAATCATCAGAGCTCCCATTCATGATGTCGTCGATGTAGTCTTCCACTTGTTTGTGTATGCCATCATCGGTGCTTTCATCTTGGCCTTCCTTGAGGTTGATATAATCCAACACCGAGTCGCGATAGCGAGGCATTGAGAGTGAAACAACTTTGAGAACGATGATAGAAGCGTAGGCTAGGCGAAGAACGACTGAGAAAGGAGAAAGGGAGAGTAGTGTCCGCTGTTAGTTGCATGCGGCAATTTTAACGTAGGAGCATTTTTCTGGAAAGCAAAAGGGATTCCTGGCTGAGGGATATTGTATGATCGATGTTCTTTGTGGGGCGCGCGCCTTGTCGGATAGTGATCACTGACACGCCGACGGGTGTTGAAGAAGGTTTCTAAATTGGCAGCCTTGCAGACTTCAGGAATGGCACAAGGGTTTGTCACTGGAAGTCATGGGGATTTGTAGGCGGGCAGAGTTGAAGAGAGGGCTGATGGAGCGGAAGGTCCACGAAACACGCGATCACGTGGCCTCGCGTCATCGGCTATCTTGGCACCAAACTCTTTTTGTCCTCCACCTGCTATCTGCTCCACTGACAACCTCTTATCATAGCACTACACACAATGCCCCTCGACACGAGTAGCTATGCTTTGGCGCTCCTCCGTCTCGACGGCCGAAGATGGTGTGAATTGCGCCGGATCCACGGCCAAGTTTCCACCCAAGCAGCCGCTGATGGATCGAGCTACCTTGAGATGGGCAACACGAAAGTCATATGCACAGTCGCCGGCCCTTCAGAAGTCAAGAAAACAGGACAACAGGGTGGTGTAGGTGGAGAGGCACGGATAGAGGTTGATATCAGCATTGCAGGATTCAGCGGTGTCGACAGGAAGAGGAGAGGCAGAAATGACAAGTAAGTCGGCCCTTGAGAAATGGTTCTTTTGACAGAACCAGGACGCTTGTCCAGGCAATTTCCGGCTCTGCTAACTACCTTCTCAGACGAGTATCCGAACTTCAACATACCCTCTCAACCGCCTTCTCTTCCATTCTCCTCACCCATCTATATCCTCATTCTACCATCCAGCTGTCCCTCCACGTTTTGGCTCAAGATGGTGCCCTCCTCGCGGCGTGTATCAATGCTGCAACCCTCGCACTGGTCGATGCAGGTGTACCGATGTACGACTACCTCGTCGCCTGCACTGCAGGATCCACCAGCCACTCCGCGGCAGCTACTACTCAGACCGCTTCGCAGGACGTCGAAGATCCACTACTAGATTTGAACGGAACCGAAGAGCAGGAGCTCCCCTTTCTCACGGTCGGCACATTGGGAGCGACGGATAAGGTCAGTGTGCTGGTCTGCGAAACCCGTGTGCATGCCACTCGCATAGGAGAGATGCTTGCGCTGGGAGTGGATGGCTGCAAGCAAGTCCGGCAAATACTCGATGAAGTCGTAAGAGCCCATGGGAGAAAGATGGTGAATAGCTGAAGGGCGATGATCCTGCGTGCGATCTTAAAATTAGGCTCCCAGCTTCAAGGTCCAAGAAGGTGAAAGGACACCATTGTCGGAGCATCATGCGATGCGCCAATGATGGGCAGATGATCTGGACTATCCATCTTAGCCTGCCAATGTCACCACGCGTTTAATCGCTGTTAGTTTCGATAACATGCCCATTGTGCAGCCCGGGGCGCTGGCAACCCTCAATGGAGATTTAAAGAATATGCTCATTAGGTTCCATCGAAGATTGCTCGAGACTTTGGCGAACCAAGGTGTTGAAGTTCTTCAATTTCCCATCGGAGGATGGTTATGAGGCTCAACAGAGAGATATTCCTTTCGTTTTAGATACCCCAAGGCGAAGGCAGATAGCCTTTGGACTCCATGCAATCTTCAATATCTAATACTTTGAAAGTGCAAGTTGAACAGCGACTCGGCACATGTTGTCGTGTCTCCCACGTGACTTCCACTAGGTGCTAAATTTGGAACCCAATGACGCGCTACGCATTATGCGCGCCTGGACAGAACCTGGAATGTCAGTCTCCTCTGCACAACTTGAACTGCTCGTGCACCAAATAAATTATACCAGCCTCAACCCCGGACGAGATGCTTTCTCTTCATGTTAATACTTGTCTTTCTTCTTCTTAAAGCCTTGTTAATACCCTGCGTTTTCTTCCTTCCATTCCTCGGCCAACAGCAGCACGCGGCAATGCATCACACCCACGCATCCAGCTGCAATCACACGACAAAGACACCACATCGCAGTAGCAACCTCCTGCTCCTGAGGTCCTACTGCGACTCATCGAGATGCCCTCACTCTTCCGCAACCGACCGACCCGCCTCTTCTTCTTGATCGCCCTCGTCGTCTTCGCGATCTACTACACGACCTCCCTCATACCTCCTTCAGCTCGCCCTTACGACATCTGGCCAAACACACCTCCGACGTACGCCGGGTCTGCGGACCCAGAAGCAGGAGACGCTGTCCCAGACTTTCGAGATAAATGCACGCCGTTCCGCCTTGCGATCGCCCAGTCGACCCTCGTTGTCCTCAAGACTGGGGCTGTCGAGCATGCCGGCAAGCTTCAGCACTGGCTCACTACAGTGGGTGCGTGTATACCGAGAGAGAATCTGCTTGTGTTCTCAGATGTGGAAGACGAAGTTCAAGGGGTGAAAGTGCGGGATGCATTACGAGGTGCGCCGGAAGCGGCGGTCGAAAGCATACCAGACTTTGCAGGCTACAAGGCGCTGAGGGAGTGGGTGAGCGGGGGTAGAGTTGGAGATATGGCTGAGGCTGTTGGAAGAGGCGGGTGGGCGCTGGATAAGTGGAAGTTCCTGCCAATGATGAGGGACGTGCATAGCATTCAGAAGCAACAGTCCGAGGGGAGACTCCAGAAGAAGTGGCTCTTTTTTGTGGAGACAGATACATTTGTTGTGTGGGAGAATCTGTTCACATGGCTGGAACACTTTGATGAGCGGGAGAAATTGTACATGGGATCTCCCGTATGGCCACCGAAGCAAACGGTCTTTGCGCATGGTGGCAGTGGAATTGTGCTTTCAGCTGAAGCGCTCCAGAAGTTGAATGAGGTGGATGTGGAGGAGGAAGGCAAAGTCCAGGCCTGGGAGTGGCAGAGAGGGATGGATATGGGAGAATGGTGCTGTGGGGATCAGGTTTTGGCCGAAGTGCTCAAGAGAAAGGGAATCAGGATCAGCGGCTACTGGCCCCTTTTCAACGGAGAGCCGCTCACTACTCTGCCCTTCGGTAGGGAACATTGGTGTGAGCCTGCTATCACGTTGCATCATGTGCGAGACGGAGAATTGGACGAGACGGAAAGATGGGTTGCAGGTTGGATGGCTTCGAGGAAAGAACAGGTATGGGATCTGCGGATTGATCCGTTACTATTATGAACTGACACCCATGCACAGCGCCCATTGCTTTTTGAAGACCTCTTCGCGACCATTTCCCCTCGCCTCGCGTCCAAAACGGAAGATTGGGACAACAAGTCCGAAGATAAGCTCTTGTATCCGCCCAATGACGTTAATTACCGTTCGCCTTCGACACTGCTCGAAGGGGCGGCTCATGCGTCCCTCGAAGATTGCAGAGCAGCTTGCGAAGACAACAAACAATGTCTGCAGTATATGTTCCATCATAACATCTGCTCGCTTAACTACAAGGTCCGACTCGGCGAGAGAAGGACGCCGGAGGGAGAAGGAGAGCGCAGGGGAGGCAGTTGGACGAGTGGCTGGCTCATGGAGAGGATTGAAGAGTACAAGATGAGGCATCAATGCTACGATGCGCATTGGGTCAGGAACAACCCTTGAAGAGTTGGATCTCGGATGCAGCATTGAGCGTCAAGAAGAATGGACTCGCAAGATGGAAATATTCGCGTCCAGCTCTAAATGCGGAAGCACAGAAGACCCGCGAAATGAGAGCCAATTCGCTGGTCATGCCGATGTCGTCGGGCCCGAGGCTTCGAATACGTGGGAGGTCGCTATAGGGGGCACTCCGAGAAGCAGAGCCGCCTATTACAGCCTCCTGGAAACGGTTACCAACAAACCTGTGACAGCTTCCTAGTGCAAGTCCTGTCACGCAACGGCCTGGCATCACCGTTTCAACGGCGTCCTACTGCTGATGTGGCTCCTCAAGGGCTGCATAAATCTTCGGAGGCCCAAGACAATGTCTCCGCAGCAGCAGCAGCGAAGAATGCCTTATAGGCGAGTAGTACAGAAGACAATCCGCCTTAGCATTCGTAAATATAGTCAGCTATGTAAACACTTGAACCTAGAGTCAGTTATTTCCGGTGAATTGACCGGTAACACGGCGACCCCTATTGGGCAAACCGGCTGGCGGTTAGAGCTGGAGGTGAAGACGTTTGACTTGACGCCCAGGGGCAAGGCTAGAAACAGCCGCAGTCGTAAGGCACGAGAACGCCTCGTCCGCCAACCTTCAACTTCAAGCCTGAAGCTCTCCTCCGTTTGTTCTCTATATACAAGTTCCGACGCCTTTTCCTTCGACTTTGGCGACTTTGTTGCGGCTTGCGAGTCGCGTGGAAGACCATGTTCGCCTGTAGTTCCCGTGTAGGGCTGACCCTGTTCATCACCTCGCGTAAGACTTCCCCAGACTTCCCCGGACGAGGCTACCCTTCCCACCTCATGAACGTGGGGAGTTTCTCGCAACAGCTGTGCTAATATACAAGCAGTCTTCTCTTCCTTCGCCTACGCTTCAGCATCATCCTCGGAGCTCATATCCCGCCAGAATCCCGCCAATGCCTCGTCTTCATCAACCTTCCTCTGGGGCGACGCGGAGACCAACATTACAGTCTCTGTGCAGACGGTCGCGGAGAATGGAGACCTTTTTGTGAGGATGTCGGCGCCGGCGACGTACTCGTACTTCGGCGTGGGGATTGGCAATGGCATGAACAACGCAGTCATGTTCATAGCATACTCTGAAGAGAACGGCCAAGGTACGGTGACCCCCAAAGCCTCCCTCCCCTCTAGCCTCCTTCTAGCCAATTTCTAATTCATCCCCAGACATAATCCTATCCGCACGTACCTCAAAATCCCACGTCGAGCCCGTCTACTCAGCAGCCCTCGACGCAGCCATCTCCTCCGACCTGCCACCAAACGATCCAACGCCCAATGGCATCCGCAACGGAACCTACTTCCTCTCCTTCCGCCTCCCCGCCTTCGCCTCCTCGTCTTTCGCCCAAACCGTCGCCTTTGACCCATCATCAAACACCCAATCCTTCCTCTTCGCTCTCGGCTCTCCAAACCACATCCCCTACGGCCGTTTCCTCAACAAAAACGCGCCTCTACGGCAACATAACTACTATGGCCGTTTCAGCGTCGATATGCCAGCCGCAACGGCGAAAACGGCAGCGCAGGGCGGCTTTGCGACGTTTGGATTTGGCACGCAGATGAAGGGTGCGGCGCCTGTGGGGGAGATCAAGAAAGACAAGGATAGAGCGAGCGCTGCTCACGGGATTTTGATGATTTTGGCATTTTTGGTCGTTTTTCCGAGTGGAGTGCTTGTGAATAAGCTGTTTGGGAAGGTGAAGATACATGCTGGCGTGCAGACGTTGGGGCTGGTGATTGTCATCGTGGGAGTAGGAGTTGGTGGTTACGTCTCAAGCTGCTATAACCGGGTAAGTTGACTCGCTCCTACTCTGATGCTTAACATATCCCGAACCATTTACTAACCTTACCAATAGTCGAACAAAGCCCGCTCTCCTCACCAAATTATCGGCATCATCATCCTTATCGCTCTCCTCGCACAATTCGCCCTCGGAATCCTCCACCACCGCTCCTACATGAAGAACGGCATGCCCACCAAACTCCTGGCCCCTCACAAGAAATATCTCGGCCCCCTCGTCATCCTCGCCGGCCTCGTCAACACGAGCATCGGCTTCCGCTTCGCCCTAACCGGTTACTGGAACATCATCTTCGTCCCACTAGTCCTCCTGATGGTCTTCATCGTCCTCGGCGCCGGAGTAGTAAAACGATTCGTTTGCGGGCGGCGGCAAAAGAATCGGGAAGGGAAACCCATGGGAACGGAACAGCTGCAGCCTCCAGGATTCGTGCCTGGGCAGCTGTGGCCGCAGCAGCCGCTGCCTACGGCTGGTGGGACCGCGAGGGGTGTTGGGGGCGGCGATGTTGAGTTGCAGCGCTGGGAGACGACGGAGAGTCGCAGGGGGGATCCGCCGGGGTATGATTTGGGGATGCAGCCTACGGCGCCTAGGCAGATGGTTTGATATTTTTTCTTGTCTCGAGAGTGCGGACACTTTTGTCGGTCTGTGTGGATGGTGGGTTGATGGGAACGGCTACTATAGAGTGCGAGCGATGAGAATGCTAGTTTTGAAATCGGAGGGAATGGATGGACTGGAGCCAATCTGTTTTTGTAAGAGTAGGGGACGGACGTACGGTACTGCATCGGCAGACACCAGGCTCATGGGGAGTTTTTAGGTTCAAAGTATTATACCAAATGTGAATTCTCTTTCCGGTTTGTCAATGTCTTGGGAGAATTACATGTGTACGCTTTACTTTTCTCTCTGACAAGTTGGTCCCATTTCTGAGCATACAAGAGTCTGGCCCATGTCTTTGAGTCGATGAACTTGGATGATGCTCAGAAAGTGAGGTGAACGAGGGGCCTCCTAGAACAACGAAAAGAAAGGAGAGCAAATGAGTCTTAGGGATGAATTATTGTTGTTATTTTTCAAAAAGAAAGGGGGTGTCCTAAAAAGTATCTTCCAAATCAAAGGATGTGGAGGAAGACTTTCATTCCAACGCTCGGTCGATATTAATGCTAGTTAGAGTACTACGGCATATTAGCACCTACATCCATTGGACAAGTCCTCTATATTGTAGAAATAGACCTAATAAGATAAAAAAAAAGGCTCCCTGGATCCCCATCAGCCCTACAAACTTGAGCCGCACGATTCATGAAACACCACCCGGATCTCTCGGAACGGCAACAACGCGGAAAAATGTAAACACCGAGGAAAAAGTAATCAAACCACCGCATCCACCCACCTCTCCCTCCAAGTCCTTAAAGCCGCCCAAAATGGACTCCCTAAAATTACCTATTACTACCAGAAAAACCAAATGGGCAGGAGGACGCGTAGGGCGCTCTTAAACATCCTCCTCCTCCTGGGAGTAATAACCCTCCTCGTCTATCTCAACAGCCGTCCGGCTAGGGAGAGGCGGTTCAACTGGTCCACTATCCGCCATAAAAGTTCTTCTACGACGGAGTTTCCAGAGGCGCATGGCGTTTGTCCAGGATTGGAGCGGAGCAAGAAACCAGCGCTGGTAGTCGCGCGTGTTGAGAGTGATGGCGATACGGAATGGCTCGAGCAGTTGTCTAAAAAGTACCATCTTTGCGTTTATAACGTCGATCAAGCCTCCGCGTCTCCATCGGAAACGAAAGCGAAATTTAAAGAACGGACGAAGACGAAGACGAAGGAATATCTCCAAGTGCCCCAAAACCGCGGACATGAGGCAATGACCTACCTAACCTTCCTGATCTCGAACCACGCCCACATCCCGGCGGCAGGTGCGGTCTTCATCCACGGCTCGCGCTTCGCATGGCACAACGACCACCCCCTCTACGACAACATGGCTCTCCTCTCCTCCCTCAACATTCCCGCGGCGGTAGAGGACTTCGGCTATCATAACCTGCGCTGCGACTGGAGCGCTAGTATGTGCGCCAGAGAGTACGCGCCGCCGCAGGGCAGTTGGGAGAATAGGGTTAACGCGGTATTGGAGCCGTGGAACGAGAGGGCTGTTAGTGATGCCGCGTTACCGGGCGCTTTCAGCGCACTGTTTGGAGAGGGAGAGGGGAAGGAGGAGGCATTGGGGAAGACGGAGGCGGTAAGGGCGCAGTGTTGCGCGCAGTTTGTCGTGGCGAGGGAGAGTATTTTGAGGCATGGGAAGGAGGAGTATGAAGCGCTAAGGCAGTGGTTGCTTGATGGGAGTGAGACGACGGAGAGGGGGCAGAGGGTGTGGCATAAGGATGCTGCGCCACGGGATGATAAGGTTGCTGGGAGGATTTTGTCGTATGTGTGGCATGTTTTGTTTATGGATTATGATGAGGGGAGGCGGGAGGGTGTTGAGCTGGACAGATTGAATAGGATGGCTTGTCCGAGTACGCAGGAGTGCTATTGTCGGCTTTATGGACGGTGTGGGTTGGAGGGGTGTGAGGCGCCGGGGCATTGTCAGGGGCAGTATCAGCTACCGCAAGGATTTCGGTTGCCTAAGGATTGGGTTGAGAATCATTCATGAGTGGACTATTCGAGATCTGGTCAAAAGTTCGACGGGGAAGAAAAGGTCTTTAAGGTTTGCAAGATATGGAGAGATTTTTGTGTCTTTGGATCTTACTCGTGTTGGTCTCTTTCGAGCTAACTCACCTCTGTTCATTCCATAGCGCTGGAAACATCAAGATCAAAGATATCATCATGCGAGAGTAGGAAGATGCTGGAAGACATTGAGTGAAGCAAGGCAGGAAAAATATATGTAAAATTCTAGAAATGTAAAACGCAATGAGCAGACAGAGTAAAACAAAGGAAGACAAGAGAAAAATGTATAATCATCCCGCGGAGCTCCCGAAAGGGGCCTCGCCGCAGGTCTCGCAGCACTCCTACACCGCGTCGTCTCCCTCTTGGTCATCTGCTGCACCTCCTCGACAGGACTTCGGACTGATTTGGAGGGTTAGCTGCTCACGTTGACGGTACTACGCTTAGGTACTGGAGCCCGCTCGGCTAGGGTACTATCAGCATCGACATAGCTATTCGGAAGATAAGATGCGAGTGACGGAATAGCGAGTGACAGTGTGGCGACTGCCACGAATGAGTGTTGGAAATACATGACGGCAAATGGATTGTGTGGGTGCAGATCTGGATGGGATGATTCTCGGCATATATAAATGCTGCAATTATGGCAAATCGCATGCTAATTCCAGTAGTGAACAAAGACAGTCGGGTGTTCTGTCATTGAGCCTATTGTAGAGACTTCCTGAAGTAGGTCTCAATAGCATGTTTGGAGTGTCCAGAACAAAGAGGATTGTCTTCACTAATCTCGACCATTGTAATTGCCAATCGAGGGACCTCGACAGCAGCCTCGGCGAGCTCAGTATACAAAGGTGAAAGCCACTGTTGGTTGCTAGGCAAATGGAGGCGTTCGTACGGACGCCACTCAGTCTCGTGACAGTCTGGCCGGCTCCCCGGGCTGATGAGTCTGGTTCAATGTGTGATTATTATGTGGCGACTTACTTGGCTGGGAAAGTCCATGACAGTATTGTGAACGAAGTGTGGCTCTTGGTCCATGATCATGAGAGGATTAAAACCTGAGTGCAACTGCAAAAGGAGAAAAGAGATGGCGAAGCCGACTGTAGTCGTGTCACAAGTCTACTTCTTCGTCGAAAGGACGTCCGCCCAATGCCGACTATAACGTAGTGCTCTCACTCAGACGGTGGGACGCCAACCTGATGTGGACGATTTACCTTAGCTAGATCCATTGCCTAAGATGGTTCTCAATCACCATCAGGCAAATGTTACATTCGTTTCGATCGTGTCAGCTGGACAAGAAAATGTCCTGTTGAAGGGGCAATTCTCCTCAGAAATGAAGGATCTGGGGATCATCGTTGATATATGAAGACAGATTTGACTGTGGACGGACGCAGAGATTTCAGCGCCATTTGCTTGCTTTGAAAAACAACCCACTGTAAGACGGTATGATACCGATGCTCAGTCAGCGGCTGTCCACTTCTGCTGTCGACTGGAAAGAAATTACAGGTTGATACTTTGGAGCGAAGGACGAAAAGAGGAAAAGACAAGCACGTGACTCGATACACACCTTCCCCAAACGGAAGCATCCAGCTGCACGCTTCAGCCAGCCTCTACGCAGGGTAAAAAGAAAAGGTACGTCTAGCTGCATGGAAACGTGGGCTATAGCTCCAGCATGCCACGAGTATATCCCGGGTTGATGACGCGGAAAGGGGAGAGAACTACTTTCGAACCGAGGCTTCGGTTTGGCGGGCTTCTCGAATCCGTAGACGAATGTGCGATTGGGTCCCCAGAGCGGCGGATGTGGGAGTAGAGTGTGATATTGAAAGGAGGGTATAGAACGCGGGAAGACGGACGGAGTAAAATTACGTAGGTAGTATGGGTAGCGAAAGGATGGAGCGCGCGTGTTGCTGGGCTGAATGAAAGGTTGGAGAAAGATTCGGCACGTGATAGGGGAGGATGATACCCGACTGAAGCTGCCAGTGCAGGTCACATGGTTTGGCCTTGTTGTTCCTGGAGATCATCCAGGTCTTCCTTTAAACTTCTTCGCTTGAGCCTCGTCTTGTGCTTCTCTGTTGAGATGCGCGACTCTTCTGAAGTCCTGGTTGGAATCGTTCTATCGTTCGCGAAGGCCGGAAAAGAATGGAAGGAAGCTTCTGAAACGACAACGGAATCTGCGGGACAAGTTACCGCGTACCCGTATAGAGTAGAGCATGACCCGCTCGGCGATTTGCCAGGGATCTGGTGTCAAACGCGAAAGAAACATCCGCGTATGATAAAGCGAGGCGCGAATCTGTTGACACCAAGAGGTTGGAAGAAGCTCTCAAGTATCCAGCGGCCGAAAGAGTTGTCCTCGATTTTACTCAGCGCTTCTTGATATCTCGTCGTATCTTGCAGAAGGTCGGTGCTGGATGATGTGCGTCTTACACCACGATGAGTTAGCTGCGCTTTTTTCCCTCGCCTGAACACGCGGTTTCTTGCTCATCATGGTCCCCATTGGTAATTCCCCACGCTCCACGCCGGCAGCGGGAAGATCCAGCCATGTTTCGGCAGTACATGGTTGCTTCTCCACGCTCGCTGCCAGCGCTCAGGCGGGTTCACGAGCAGCGGGTCATACCGACGACAAGCTTCAGGGGCTGGGAGTGGATAGAGTATAGGTAGTCGAGAAGGAGAAAATGGCTGAATGAGGATTCAATCGAGAGAATTGGAGACTGGACTGAATTTGGAAACAAAAGACATGGGGCGGGGAAGTGCGAGTACGATCAACGATGAGACGTCCAATTTTCAAACAATGGAACAAAGCGACACGCTCGGACACGACGGAGAGAGGTTGGTGGTGAGGCTTGAGGGGCTTGGTAGTGGCTTGTCCTAAATGATGCCGTCTGTGACTAAGGTCTTCTAGAAAGCTTCCAGAAGAAACCACCTTCCACGCTTAACCCGATCTGCAGTCTAATTAGTTCCCGGCCGTTGAGGTTGTGGAGCCGAAGCTTGAGGTGGGAGTTGGTCGCACCCCGTCGCGAGACTCTCATAGACAACACAACCACCTGGACAGCTCAAGTCCACAACTCCAATCTGCTGCGGTGGTGTCGCATATACGTACTCGGTTCTCTCCTTTCGCCTCTCTCTGTGGGCTGCTCGCTAGTTGCCGGCTGCACGTCCGTTAGAGTACTCCAGAGCACGGTACCTCCACCCACCTGCATCATTACCGTAACGCGCCAGACCGCCGATGAACGAACTGCCAAACATCGGCCACACGACACTTTCACACCCTTTGTACCGGCCAACCTCCACCCATTTACCTGTCCACCACGTCGCATGCTCTTGTGCTCGTCAGGCCATGCCGTCATCGCTGTAGACACGGTTGCGCGCAGTCGTGCGGGCCACTGGTAAAGCAAAAAGAGTCGGTCAGCCATCGCCATCCGCCTTGACTCTTTCCATGCGTCCAGTACTACTCTGGCTTCTCAGAATATACCCAGCAACCCGAGTTGAGACGGCACACAAATAGCACGCCCTCCAAGACAGAAACAACCACGATTTGAGACAATTCCACCGCTCGCACGGAACCGCCACGAGAGACAGTCTCGCAACCACCACCCGCCAGCACCATGCGGCGTTACGGCCGTTCCGCTGGTGGCACCGTCGCCCACAAGATGGCCGGCCCTATACCGGACGCCATCTCGTTGATACGCAGTTTCGACAACGAGAATATGCCCACGCGACCAGTACGGCCCTCGCCCCTCACCGCCTCCACCATCCAAGGTCTGCCGTTGGACCTCCTCGACAGACTGCGGAGCTTCCCCCTCTTCGTCGACGCCCCCGATAGTTTTCTCGTGGCCATTGGCACGCACCTGCGGCCGCAGCTATACAATCCGCACGACTACATCTTGACCGAGGGCGACGATGCAAAGGCCATGTATTGGGTTGTGAGGGGTGCTGTGAAGGTGACAAGTCGAGATGGGGAAAGCACGTTTGCGCATCTCAAGGCGGGCAGCTTCTTTGGGGAGATTGGGATACTGATGGACATCCCGCGGACTGCCACCGTCATCGCTGAGCTCAAGAGCATGGTGGTGAGACTGAGCAAAGAGGAGTTGCAGAAAGTTCTACCCGACTTTCCAGACATTGAGCGCGCCATAAGAGAGGAAGCAATGGAACGGCTGGCTATACTGGAAAGGAAGAAGAAAGAACGCGGTCTGAGTGCTTCAGAAGGTGGCCTGAAGGCGTCGGGAATAAACAAACGCCCAAGAGAAGGAGCAGACGGAGACGTAGAGATGGGTGAAGTTGGAGCATTAAGAGACGGACATGTTTTGAGCAGTACAAATTCCAGGAAGCGAAAGTCACCCAGTCCTGCTCTTGCCGAGCATGCGGTCTCAAGTGCGCTGGGCAGTGGATCAGTTTCTGTGCGGCAGCTCTTGAACAACCTGCCATTATTCTCAAGTCTGCCTGCTGAGATTCTTCACTTTCTGGGGCTGAATGCGCAGCCGCGGACGTATCCACCTTTCACCGAGATAGTGAAGCAAGGCTCGCCGGGTCGAGATGTGTACTTCATTGCGAGAGGAGAAGTTGAAGTGGTCACAGAAGCACTGCCAAGCAAGAGCAGCCCAAGGCAGATCCGGTCACCACCTCACGTTCTGGCTCGGTTGAAGCCGGGGCAGTACTTTGGAGAGGTTACCAGCTTGTCCTTGGCACCACGTAGGACTGCCACCGTTCGCTCGATTGCAACCGCCGAGTGTTTGATGATTAGTGGCGACGTGTTGAATGAGCTGTGGAATAGATGTTCTCCAGATTTGAGAAAGCAAGTGGAAAAGACGGCGAGACAAAGACTGGAAGAATCTTCGAAAGACACGGATGTTGAGATGGACGATACGCCTGGTGGTCCTCCGGATATGGACGAGCTTGCACTGGTTGATTTGCCCACGAGGAGAAGAAGCGTTCCAACCTTGACTTTAACAGACAGCTCGGAAGGTGCTACTCGAGTCGGTGATTCCTCACTTGCCGAGCCTTTCGACCCTGATCCATACTTCAACGTAGAGCTTGACAACATGCGGTCAAAATCACGGCGAGGATCTCTAGCGCCTCCTTCGCCTTCCTCATTATCTCCGTCACCAGATACATCGCCAGATGGCAATGAGCACAACAAAGGCCCCATCATCAACGGACACACATTGTCTCTCAGCCTTCTGAATTCCAAATGGGAGTCGGCTCCTGAACCATTGGTGTCCTTCAAGCGACCCAAAATTTTTGGACGACACTCTCAAGATGGCAAAGGTCTCTTGCCTGACAGCGTTCTTGCACTCATCATGCAACATCTCGATATTGTCGAACTCATGAAGCTACGACTAACATCTCATCATTGGAACCACTTCATCAGCACCTCACCTGATGTCCTACATACTCTGGATCTCACACCCTACAATCGCTTTATCACCGATACCACCCTTGCCAAAATTGTATGTCCCTTCGTGGGACAACGTCCCCGGGTAATCGATATCAGCAATTGCTTTCATATGACAGACGATGGCTTCATCGCCCTTGCAAGTATGTGCGGTGCGAATGTCAAGATATGGAAGATGAAATCCGTATGGGATATCACCGGCCAAGCAGTCCTCGAGATGACGAATCGAGCCAAAGGCCTCGAAGAAGTCGATCTCAGCAACTGCAGAAAGGTCGGCGACAATCTGCTCGCTCGAGTAGTTGGATGGGTTGTCCCTGAACTCCCACCTGCGCAGCAGCAGCAGCAACATTCTTTCATGAACGGTCGGACTCGTTTCGCTCAGAAGCAGCAGCAGTTGCAAGCTCAACAGGCCCAGCAAGCACAACAGCAACACGCTCAGCAAGCGCAAGGACCTCCGCCGGGAACGGTCGTGGGTTGTCCACAGCTCAAGCGACTGACCTTGTCGTATTGCAAGCATATCACTGATAGGAGTATGGCCCATATTGCTGTACATGCATCTACAAGATTGGAGTCGATGGACCTTACGCGTTGTACTACGATCACAGATGCTGGATTCCAGCATTGGAGCGTGTATCCTTTTCCTCGGCTGCGAAAGCTGATTCTCGCGGATTGTACCTATTTGACCGACAATGCCATCGTGTATCTCTGCGGAACAGCCAAAGGGCTCAAGGAGTTGGATCTGGTGAGATTCCCTCCTACTAGCAATACTCTGATTATCTGTTATCCACACGTAACCCCTTGCTAACCCCTCCAGTCCTTCTGCTGCGCCCTCTCCGACACCGCAACCGAAGTCCTCTCCCTCGGCCTCCCCGCCCTAACCCACCTTAACCTAGCCTTCTGCGGCTCCGCCGTCTCAGACGCCTCCCTCCGCGCCATCGGCCTGCACCTCCTCGAACTGAAAGAGCTCTCCGTCCGCGGCTGCGTGCGCGTCACGCCCACGGGCGTCGAGAGCGTCGTCCGTGGATGCACTGGTCTCGAGGTCATGGATGTGTCGCAGTGTCGGAATCTGGAGGGGTGGGCGGGGTTGAAGGATGGTGCTGTTGTCGGGGGCGGAGGTGGGGCTGGGGGATTGGGCGTGGAGAAGGGGTTGGGGAAGGGTGGGTGGGGAGCGAGTGCTGGTGCGAAGGGGCTGACGAGTCCGGTTGGTGGAAGCGGGGCGAGGAGTATGAGTCTTGGTGCTGTGAGGCAGAGCTCCCTGAGCCCTAGTGAGGGGAAGAGTCAGGTTGGTGGTGGTGGAGCGGGCAGTGGGAGGAAAGTCAGGTTCGTTAGTGTGGCGGACGGGAGTTGGAGGGGTGGGAGGTAGTATCCGTGGTGAAGGACGACCTCATATCTCCTCGACGAAACTTCCCTCACGATTTACCATCCTGGACCGGTTTCGACATTCTCCTTTTATTCCTCGCATCTCATTACGGAGCTGCGCTCGGTTCATCTTCGGGATATTTGCATAATCCCTGGTGTTTTGTTCTCATCTCTTGCTATCTATTTCCTTTTCTTTTGTTTTCTCATTTCTTGTTTGTACGAGCGAGCTAGCTGGCGAATGTTTTTGGCAATCTCATCTATGTTTACGGATCTACTACGGCTGGCTTCTTTTCTCCCATCTATGTTCCGGAGATCTAGAGATGTGATATGATACCATATAGTGGATGGAACGGATAGGTGGAGTTAGTGAGACGGTTGGATGGATGGATATACGGTGATTACATGGAATGAACGGTAGTATGTGTACCGAATGGAGGGATGGGAGATGTAGTTATGGGTGTGTGATCCACCTGCCGTCGGGTTTAGGCTGTTGGATTCATCCACCCGGACATCTTGTATATCCAAACTAGGTATTTTCTCAGTCAATTGAGTAGCGGATATGTAGACCATCATGTTGAACAAACATTCACATAAAGGGTATCGATTATGTACAGCATCATCCATAGGTATTAACGGTTAACATCTCATCAGGTGACTTCTAGCAGGGAGATCGGACGTGGAAGTCAGCTGACCCCACCAAGATCCCAAATAGGAATCTGCGTCTGAAGATCGCTACGGAGGTTTTTGGGGAAGGATCATGTCTTATTTGCATAACGCTAAAAAGCTTGTCGAATGTCTATTTTGTCTTCATCTTTCATTGTCTCGCGTCGTTGAATTGATCACGACTTGATTTCCCAATTACTGGAAATCGCGCTGTGCTTATTCAAGGGATTCATGGGAAGCAGAATCTACTTCCTCTGGGTCTTATCAAAGGATTATTGAAAAGCCGTACCAGGTACCTTATCCCGGATTACCTCTAGAAGCTATCTCGAGCAACTTCCTAGAAAAGAGATGGTATTCAGGGTTATCAGATCTCCAGCTTACATCATCTCCGTACTCTCAACTACTACCTAACTGCCTAGTACTCTCACAATTCGTTGACATATATAAAGTCAGCTATCTTGCTTATCCCAACTCCTTATCTCCCGCTTCCCTCTCACTTTCCCCCAAAAACCACAAAACGAAACGAGTCCACCCCTCACCAGCGAACCAAAATGCCACCCCAAAACATCTACGACAACCCAACTTTCTTCGCAACCTACTCGACCTTCCTCCGCCAAACCGCCGGGCTCCCCGGCGCACCTGAATGGCCCCCTCTCCTCTCCTTCCTCGGCGGCCCCGCCTCTCTGTCCGGAACCCGTGTTCTTGATCTCGGATGCGGGTTTGGCTGGTTTTGCCGGTTTGCTAGGGAACAGGGCGCGGTGGGGGCGGTTGGGGTTGATTATAGTGAACGGATGCTTGAGAGGGCGAGGGAGTGGGGAACGGAAACGGATGGGGGGGGGAGAGAAGAATGAGGGAATCAGGTACGTGAGGGGAGATCTGGATGAATTGGACCTCGCGGAACTAGGTGTCGAAGATGAAGAGGTGGATGTGGTCTTCAGCTCCCTGACGTTCCACTACCTGCTCAATCTGGAAGAGCTGTTCAAGAAAGTCTTTAAAGCGTTGAAACCGGGTGGTAAGTTCGTCTTCTCGGTCGAACATCCCATCATGACCGCGCCCCGCGACCCGGCGCCATCATGGGGCTCCGACACCTCCGGCAAGCCTGGCGCAGATACTTCCACCTCAACCTCCACCTCAAACTCATCTGGAGGCAAAGACAAGGAATACTGGCCCCTGAACTCATACTATTTCGAGGGACCGCGAGTGACGGATTGGCTTGCGCCGGGGGTAGTTAAGCAGCATCGCACCACGGAGACGTTTTTGAGGCTTTTGCTGAGATGTGGGTTTCGCGTGACGGGGTTTAGGGAGTGGATGCCGAGTGATGGGGATTTGGAGAGGTTTCCCGAGTGGGAGAGGGAGAGGCATAAACCGAGTTTTTTGCTGGTCGGGGTGGTGAAGGAGTGAGTGGGTACCGATTATTGTTGTAGTTAAGGTTTTGCGGTTTCGTGGTTCGCCGTCGAGACATCTCTTACGGATTCTACTGGTGGTTGAGTCATGCTTTCGCGGCGACATTGAGTATCGGCCTAGCCGAGCATCTCCGAATATCACATTCTCTTTGCTCTGTGTATTTGGAATCAATCTCTCTTGGCTCAGGCATAAAGACCTGACCAAATCCCACCATCAGATAGCGAGCCTTCATTCATCAATGTAACCTATTCCAAGTCGGTACGCGCACCTGAGTCTCACACAAATGAAGGCTTTGACGTGTTAAAATAGTCAGCAAGGAGCATATGCACATTGTGCATCCGTGTCACGGGAATGACACTCGGCGTGATACCAGTTGTGGTATCACGTGTTCTTCTTAGCGCTTCTTGGCGCTTCTGCTTTTCTTCTGCCGCTCTGTTTCTTTTCTCTCCTTCACTCAACCTCTTGAGTCTCCACGTTATTGAATAGATAGTCTATCAAAAACCCTGATTCCTGTTCTGGACTTAAGATCGTTCGGCGCCGGGCACTAACAGATCCAAGTAAGAGGCGACTTCTCACTTGACCGGAACTTGAGCCAGGAGATTTGGGGGTTCCTCTACTAGCTTTATTGATAGGCTTGACGGCTCTCCGGGGGGGGAGGAATAAGCCGTGCGACTTGTGCGACTACTATCGCAGCCCCGTGCGCCCTTCAGCCAATGCACCCCACTTATACACTTAGAATTAGATAAGAGGTGGAAAAAAGATCATTGATTGAGAAGTACATGGATTGAGAAGATCATGGATTGAGAAGATCATGGATTGAGAAATCCGCCTTATCCCGCCTTACCCCTACACCCACTATAACTTAGCCTTGTGCTTCCTGTTGACCCAGGTCGACATGCGGCTCGTCTGTTAAAATTTTGGTTATTTTCAACCAGAAGCTAACACGAGACAGAACGACCTCAGCCTCATTCCCCTTGATCTAAGATTCCGCGGTGGCCTCTAATCAACCACTCCACAATAGCCGAAATCCGTACTTTCATAAAGCAGAACTTTAATAGACAGGAGTATCATCTGTAAGCTGTCTCTACTTTTTTGCTCTCCCTTAGCGACCTAATTCAAACCATCACTTCTGTTTGCGTATCTGTCGTTTCATGAGGTTGACCTATATTACACAATTTAGCCTGATTAGCAATTTACGCTTCCTATCGTCCAATGCAACTGTCGAAGCCTCTGCAAACAAAAGAAGTTTGACCTCAGCGAACACAATATACGGGCGGGGAGAAAAAAGATCACTGATCGTTTCAGCTTGCTCATATGACTGCACATAAGAACGAGAGGCGACTTAAAGTCGCCATCATAGGGGGTGGCCCTGGAGGTTTCGGTACCGCCCTCGACCTTACAAAGCTGCCGTTCGTGGACTGGGAGTTATACGAAAAGAAACCGCAAATCAGCGAGACTGGGGGCGGGATCTCATTGCAGCCGAACACTTGGACGCTGCTTGAACACAATGGTGCAGCCAAAAACATCAACCCGATGAATATTTTCGTCCTGCCGATGGACTGATCGAACAGAGGCGGTAAGTGTAACGCCTTTTGTTTATCGCTGATCAACTCCTAATTGGTCCTGATAGCAACGGAAGGAGTGGAAAACTACTGCTCACGAAAAACAATCCGGAAAACGTACCTCCCAATCGCCAGACTTGCCGCATTACCAGGGCCAAGCTCCAAATCGCGCTCTTGAAGGGCGTGGACCAAACCCATGTTCATGTAGCAATGAGGCTCGTTGGCGTGGAACAGCTTCCAGACAATCGGATTCGTATCTCGTTTGATGACACTTTTGTTGATGAAAGCGACTTATTGATCTGCGCGGAAGGTCTCAGATCGGTAGGGCGGCCAATTCCCCAGTATATTGCAAGCAGAATACTGATTGTGCCCCCAGGTCGTCCGCCAAATTAGTTTTCCAGGTTATGACCTTCGTTATAACGGACAATGCGTTTACCGCACTATCGTCAGTAAGGCTGAGGTCGTGAAGATCAAAGGGATTCCGTGGGCCCCGATTTTCTGGAAGCATACCAGCGGCTTGTATGTCTTTACATGCCCACTTGGTAACGACGACTTTGAGGTGACGGCCCGTATTCGTAGGCCAAATCACGATGTGGTCAGCTGGGGCCGGCCTTTCGACCTACATACTCTTCTTCACGAGTATGATGTCTTTTGTCTGCCTATCCGGCAGCTCTTACGCCTTGCCGCCAGTATACATAGGTGCACGTGAAATACCACGTGATAACACAACAACCTTCCTACGCTTTTGTAGTGGTATTTGATAGAATGAGGTTTTTCAGGGAGCTCGAAGGGCAGAGAAGGGGAAACCGGGTTACAAGATACCCTGAAAAACCCACTCGCGGAGTCCGATCTGATTACAAACCACAGCCAATTTTGCCACTGAAGCCAGCAATGGTTGCACAGCAGCGTGTTAACACGTCATGAGGTGTATTTCACGTCATGCATTTGAATCTCCGCTTCCCACGCACTTCAACAGTGTCTTATCACTTGACATATTCTTGACTTCTTCCAAGCCCTAGAGCTGTTTCCAGTTTTTGAGTCCTACAGATCGCGCTGCACGGTACTCTAAAGAATGTACATCAACAGCCTTCAAGAGGGTTCTCTCCGACTGCTGGAGCTCCAGCCTGGCCAGAAAGAAGACCCAATCATTTGCAAGCTACAAGAGGTCTCCTTGAAGGATGCAGAAGATAAATATGAGGCGATCTCCTATGTCTGGGGAGATCCAAATGTCACGTCTGGCATTCTTTGTGAAGGAGTCAAGTGCCAGATTACTATATCTTTGGCCTTGGCCTTACAGACTTTCCGCCATGCATTTCAGATCAGAATCCTCTGGGCCGACGCTGTCTGCATTAATCAATGCGATGATCAAGAGAAAGGACATCAGGTCAAACAGATGGGAAACGTGTACATGAAGGCTAAACGCGTGCTTGTTCATTTGGGCCTAGACAATGAAAACATTGCTGGAGACTGCTTCCAACTTATCAAGGACTTCAACGGATTTTGGGGATCGGAGCTTCATCGGTACAAAGACCCTCGCGAAATACGCACCAGAGCTTCCTATCCTTTCAGTATGAATATAAAGAGATGGGAAGCGGTTGTGAAAATGTCCAAAATTTCCTGGTTTGCCCGACTGTGGGTTGTGCAAGAAGCAGGACTCGCGAAGAGTTGCACCGCGTTCTGGGGGCACGCAGACATTGAGTTCTCTCAAATCATTGAAACATTCTTGTGGTTGCAAGGCCGAGCTGATCTCTCCCAACGGCTTTGCTCTGGAGCTGATTGGAAGTGGTTTGATATATTCTTGGGAAACCAATGTACGCTTGGCAACACCACGACGTGGCGGAAGGACTTGCCGCTTTGCACCTTTTATAGCGACCATCATCTCACCAACCCTGCGGATCTAACCTTAATCAGGGTTTTACAGACCGGCCGTTCTATGAAAGCATCCGATCCGCGAGATCATGTATACGGATTCCTAGGCAACCCGCTCGCTCTGACGAAAGACGGCGGTGTGATGGTGGAGCCAAACTACACGAAATCAAACTCCGTAGGAGATGTCTGTTGCGACATAGCGATCGCTCTATTGCATCATTCCAGAGAAGCCCAGTATCTCTTCGGAGCTGTAGATCACGAATGTCTCAGCAACGTTCTTGCGGAGGACGGCTGTCCGTCGTGGGCCCCGCGCTGGGACCGAGGATACTGGACAATATCGCTCACTGCGCCAGCATATTGGTACTACGCTGGGGGGTCCAAAGACACATTCGATGTGAAGATGACTGGGAATCTGCTGCTGTGTCTTGAGTGTATAGAATTTGATCAGCTTTCTTGGGTATCCGAGCATTTGTCCCAGGGCAATCTTGGTATTGATGCCACGGAATGGGACGCGGTATTCCGGACTAGCAGGCAATCGCCTATCGAACACACTTGGAAGACAATCCTCTCTTCTTGCCATTATTTTACAAGCGAGTTTGAGCATGCATTCAAGACCACTTTGTTCCGAGAATATCCACGAGACCAAGTTCAAACTGAAAGCATTCACCAATCGAGGGCTGGAGCGGACTTCTCCGATTACAAGGATCTAATGCAGAAGATTGTCGAAGCTTCCTGTGCAGCTGATGTCGCCGAGTCCAGCTCTGTTCGGGTAGCTCGTCTCGCCGCCCAGGTTGCAAACTGCCGTAACCGGCGACTTGCGCATACCGAAGGTGGTCGATTGGTTCTCACACCACGTTTTGCGAAGGCGGGCGACAAATGCTGCGTTGTTCCTGGCGTACCCACACCCCTCATTCTTCGACCGTCAGTAAAAGAAGGTGTTTATCACCTTGTCGGAGACTGTTACATCTACGGAGCCATGAGAGGAGAGATCATCAAGATGGCAGAGGCAGGAAAATACCAGTCGCGGACCATTCATTTGAAGTAGCTAGATCATGATTTGTGTGATGTATGTTTTGCTATTAGATTTACGTTTATTTTGAGCCCGTTCCTTCCTACTTCACACGATATCAGTCCCATTTGACCCTCCCATTATCTCTCATGTCCAAATTGTGCTGATTTTCATTCAGATTCGCCCAAATTCCCATGATCCTGATTTGGTTGCTTTCTTGTGCTCTTTCTGAAAGGGTATCATTGAGAGACTTTAGTGTGCCTTGAAAAATTATTTATTGCGAAGATGGAGAAAAGAAGAGGTTCTTGAAAAAGGGGTCCTTTCACGTGCTACATTGGCACGAGCCACGAGCATGTGGCATTGGATTTGCGCATGAGGGAGGCTGCAGCTCGCCCCACCCTCAGCTGAACTCTCGCCTGAGAGTCGCCAAGCCGGTGATACTTTCTCTTTGCGCATGCAACACTGGCGTGCTAGGGGAGGGGTCGGATTAAAATAACTCCGGCTTCCGTCTCAGTCAGCATCCATTTCGGCGCCGAGATCTGGCGAGTGAACTGCAGGTGCCCACTCTACACCACACTTTTACTGTATTTCAAAACCGCAAGCTCCACATTTCAGTCTCCGTACTCGTCCGTTCCTCGCCCTCGGTGGCCTGGATTCTATGTTATTATACTTCTATGTCCAGAGCTGTACGGACAGCCTTGGCCTGGCCTGACCCCCCTCGAGGTTCTTGTACTGGCGCTTAGCCGCAGACACTCAGCCACCTCTTCCTTTTCTCGTTCATTTCATGCCTATCACTGCCCGATTCACAGGTGCCACTACCTACTGCCAAGGTTTGCTTCCATACATTGTGCATCTCCATACTCCATAGCTAAGTATCTAATTCTGCTTTGTCAATTGACGCTACAGGTTCTCACCTCCATGTACTCTACGCCCTCATCAGTTTCAGCCTTGTCGTCTTGCATGCTATCGTCGTTCAGATTACTGTAGCACTCAATCTCTCGACTCCCACTCATCAGCTACCACCAGCTGCAATTTTGGTCTCTGCCCTATGACGATCCAAGGCTATTTATATGTATGATCGCCTGGGCCGAATATAGCTTTAAACACAACCTGAAGCCTGGGAAAAGGGACATTACCTCGATTCGGCCCCCATTATCGCGCATTGTGCATGTGGCACAGCGCGACCCCAGGTGCATTCAGCTGGGCTTGGCCAGGCTAGCTCATCACGTTTCTCTACACGTTCGTCTTCTACTTCATCTGCCTACCTAATCTTTTTGATGTACTTGCCTTGTTTAATTCATCGCTGGGCTTGTACGAGGTCCCATTGTCGACAAATTGATCCGTTATGGCATATCAGCGGCTCGGCTCCGAAGTCGAGCTGCAGACGGTCACGCAGAAACCAACCCCCGATCGGAAGCAGGATTTCAACCAGGTAGAGACGTCAACCCCGACCACGCCGTATACGCCTTATCCCCAGCATCCGCAGCACATTGCGGCTCAGTCAGCTACTAACTCCAGGTGGATTCAATGGAGCAAGATCAAAGGATGCAAAGTGGGCATACTCGGTGGCGCCATTTCCTGCACCGTCGTCTTCATCGTCAACCTTATTTTCACCATCATCGCCATCAGCAATGGCCATCTTGAAGGAGGAATCGGAACCTTGCGAGACGGCGATTGCGACCATATCCGCAGCGACAGTTCTGGCATACATCTTGCCATCAACATCTTGAGCACCATCCTTCTCGCCTCGAGTAATTACTGCATGGTAGGTTGTCCTGGCGACATCTACTCCAGGACCTTGCATCGTGCTGAAGATTGTTCCAGCAATGCCTTTCGGCTCCCACGAGAGACGAAGTCGACAAGGCTCACTCCGAGCGATTTTGGTTGGACATTGGCGTTCCGAGTTTCCGCAACTTTCGAAAGATGCGCAAGATCAAATTTGCGCTCTGGCTATGTCTAGTGTCATCGTCATTGCCTCTCCACCTCTTGTGAGAGCCCCCTTCTAAATCTCCTTTATTCCTCTAAGTTGATGGCTATCTAGTTTCAATTCTGCTGTTTTCACAAGCCTTGCAGCCTTCGGCTATGATGTCGTCTCTATCAGCCCCGCATCTCTCGCCCAAAACGACACCGGTACGGTTATCTCGAATTTTGAAAGCGAGCAAGCGAAGCTTCTTCTTCGAAAGGCGCGTGCCGGTAACCTTACATTCCTGGCGAATGCAAACTGTATTCAGGCGTACGCTGAAGTCTTTCAGACTTCTCACTCGAATCTAGTACTGGTCACAGACGCGGAAATCCCAAGAATGGTAGCCAACCTGGATGTCTACCAACCAGAGTTAGGAAGTTCGTACAGTGTAACAGCTCAGCCGTACTACTGGATGTGCCTCGGACTGGATAACTTTTCTACTACGAAATCTTACTATCCGGATGCACCTTTGTGCCAGTCTCGGGTGCCGGAATTGAAGTCCTCGCCGTCTGAGTGGAAGGTAGGGGACGACAAAGTGTCGTACTGCTTGAGCGAAACTCCCCCGAGCCACTGCAAGCTGCAGTACAGCCTCAACTTCGCCGTCATCATCCTTCTAGTCAACCTGATAAAGGCAGCAATCATGTACTACACGGCTTTTGCCCTGAAAGGCGACCCGCTTGTCACTACTGGAGATGCCATTGCCTCCTTTCTCCATCGGCCGGACGAAACGACTTTAAGGCGATCTCTTCTCAAGAGAGTCGATGCACAAAAACCCGATTATTCCCCAGCCGGTCCGATCGCTTTCGAGGGGAAACGAGAACGAATGTCGTCCGCAGCTTCGAAGACACGATGGTTTTTTTGCATCTTCTGGCAAGTTATGCGTGTACATTCCCCTTTCCACGTTGCTGACCATCCACTTACTAGCTTCGGCACCGGATTGGTTGTCACAATCGTACTTCTAATCTACGGAATCACCCAAATGACAGGCGCCAAAGACGCGTCGACGCTGTGGGGCATGGGTGTCGGCGCCATCTCACAGGAGACGCTGATCAAGGGCGATGATTTCCCCACCACCATAACAACAAATGCATTCATCGCTAACGCTCCGCAACCGATTTTCTCGTTCCTGTACTTCTCGTACAACAGCCTGTTCACCACCATGACCCTCGCGCAAGAATGGAGTCAATTCGCCATCCACCGTAAAGGCCTCCGCGTATCAGCCAATCGAACCGGCGTCCAGCGGAGCTCGCATTTCCTCTCCCTTCCCTATCGTTATTCTCTACCGATGATGGCCGCATCCGCCGTCCTGCACTGGCTCATCTCGCAGAGCCTCTTCCTCGTCGTCGTCCAAGCTTACCAGAGCGACTTCTATCGTAGGGAGAACTACGATATTGTAACGTGCGGCTACTCGCCCATCGCCATCATCTTCTCTATTTCCTTGGCCGGACTCATGCTCGTCGTGCTTATTGCGCTTGGCTACTTCAGATTGAAGTCCGCCATGCCGGTTGCGGGTAGTTGCAGCGTTATGATCGCGGCGGCATGCCATCCGGCGGGCTGGGAGGGCGCGGATATTGCAGGGAAGAAGTTGATGTGGGGCGTCATTGACGTGGAGGATGGGGTGAGGAGGTGTGGGTTCTCCGGGGGCGAAGTTGGGACGCCGGAGGTGGGGAAGACGTATTATTAATAATGTAGTCCCAGAGTGCAAATACATGTAGATCCTCTTCAACTGGAGAGCTGTTCATGCCTTAGGCAGCATACGTCACGTGATACACAGGGTCATCTTAATGTGGGCATCAGCTAGCCCTCCCAAGTTCACCGCGCGGATAGAGGAAAGGATATCGAAGGGTGAGATACTCCTGCCGCTGCTCATTGAGAAATTCCTTGGCGCTATCACCGAATCTCTGAAGCACAACATGGCGCGCACCGTCCCCACCACCAGTGATAGGAATAAGTGCAGCAACCTCGGATGCAGTTGGACGATTGTAGACACGCGGATCTTTTGTTGCGTCTTCGACGATTCCAAGGCGTAGCGTGATCGAGTTTGTCTGTGCGGATGCGTTCTGTGTTGTTTTGAAATGCCTGGACGAACGGGTGGGATTCATGCAGGACGCGCTGGATCGTGCGGGAAATATTAGGGTCAAGATTTCAGAAAGCGATGCCGTGGTGTGTAAGTTGCTCGTCTTCAGTATCGAAAATATACAGTTGCGCGTATGCGGCAGGCTTGTGCTCCGGCTGAAGCGCGCCAATGCGATGGTAAAAGGCGCCATGCGCACGGAAAGTATAGCCACCTCTCAGCTGCTGAGCGAGTTCTCTGTCAATTTGCACGCCAATGGAACAAAAGGAAAATGCGTCATTATAGTAGCGAATCGCGCGATGGAACCTCTCGCTCTCTTCAGTGCGGCATACATCGGAGAGCTCCTGCGGAGGTGGAAGGGTTGGAGGGAGAACTATACTACCATCCGCGCAGCAGTTGAAGCGAGGGTTGATCTTCGACGACGAACGAATTCTTTCCTCAATCCAAAATAGCGCGCCGCAGTGGGAGCAGGCGTGTGTTTGTTGGCCGATAATTAAGCGGTAGTCAATAGCTTCCTCCAGCGGACGGCGCGCGATATTCTCGCGAGGTTTGCAAGCACGACCCTGATGGTGTTCATCGTCATAGTAGGTGTCTGCAAGTACAGTTTGGCGCTCAGAAAATGGGATTGGAAGGCCTCCGTGGCCGCGTTCTCTCCCACGGACTATACCACGTCCCCTGGTTGAACCTCCTCTTAGATTGGAAGCTTGTAGTGCAGCGGCTGTGCGACGATTCGCTCGGGTGGCTCGCGCAGTAGGCTCGACTGGAATGCGCCGACGTGAGGGACTTTCTGCCTCTGCCTGCGTACGGGATTCTATTCGTTGTGCAGAGCGAGGTGTTGTAGGAGGAGTGGGAGAACGGGTAGGAGGCATGGGAGAACAGATAGGAGGGTGTGGAAATGGCTACTGGAAACCTATGCCGGTACTTAACATGCTAACGTCAGGGGAAGAAAGCTCTGATGGGTGTTATCCTGGGGTTGATCACTCACGGCGGATATTGCTGCTGATTCTCTTCGATTTCCTGCAGAGGCCAACGTCGATTAGCTAGTGCACGCATTTGATCTGAATGCTTGCTAGAGCGTGGCATTTTCAAACAAAAAGGGAAGTGTAGGATGTGTGGTTTGAATTCTATTACGGTTGAATTTGATGGTTAGGGGTTGTGCTTAGAATGACTAATAAGTGGCTGATATGTGGCTAATGTGTGGCTAGTGGGCCTGAAAACCCAGAATTTCAAAATGCTACTCCTCTACCAATTTATGCTCGATTATTTTGAAAAGTAGTTGCAGCAAAAGCCATCATTGTGCTCTACAAAGCTACGGATGGATTTGTTTTGCAAAAGCGCAGTGTAAAAGTTATTTGAGGGTTTGTAACTTTTGCGGAGAAAGCACGGGCCTTTTTGACATTTTATTATAGAGTAGTAATAATACGATGAACGTGGATTTGGAGCTTATCTATACTATACCCAAGGTCTCACTTTGCCTCCTCCCAGCAGGAGCTGGCGGGCGTGGATAAGCTTTTGAAGTAATCCCGAAGCTCGTCAAATTTTATTTTTCGCAGAAAGATAGCCTCTTGAAGTACCCCCGAAGCTATTTAGACCTTCAAAATTTAGTGACTGGATGAGCTCTTGAAGCAATCCCGAAGCTCGGAAGATAGCCTTCCTATCGATCAGACTCGGCATGGGTAAAAGAAAGAAGGTATAGATATCGTTATCCTTCTTATTATGATCAGAGCTATTTTCTTCTCAAGCGCTTACCTCCAGCATCCCTGTCCTCCCTAATCATCGCTTCTTAAACCTAAACCTCAACTCATCCTCACTACTATCACTCCCCCGTCTCGCACTCTCCGTCAGCCCCCTCATCTTCTTCGCTGCGGGCTGCGACGTCCCCTTCTCCGCCGCCTTCCTCTTACTCACGCCCGTACTCCTCGCCGTAGCCGACTCCACGGTCGCCGTACTCTTCTGCGTCGTGGAAGACTTTCCTCTGCTCTTCTGCGTCTGCGTCTCTGTCTGCGCCTGCGTCTCTGTCCTCGCGGCTTGCGATGCCAGTTGCTCGCTCCTCGTGGCGTTGGCGGTGCGCGTAAGCTCTGGGTTACGGGGCGGATAGATGAGTTCTTCAGGTTCAAGAGCTGTGATGTCGGCGTCGGGGTCGTGGTAGAGATCATTGTCCTCCTCGTCTGTTTCTTCAATGACGATGGGACCTTTGAGTTGTCGACCGCGCTGGCGGCTGTCTTGTCCACGGCTGCGACTACTGGGAGCTTGTGACTGGGATTGGGATTGAGATTGAGATTGACTCTTTCTTGTTGATCCACTGCCGCCCCCGGCTTCGAGCCAGTATTCTTCTCCGATCCCGAGGCCTTTGCGCTTGACTTCTTCGAGGCCGACCATGACCCTGTGGCCTCGCAGGGGTTGCGCTTCGCCGCGACGCCGGAACTTCTTAAAATTCTTGCGACCGTTCCAGGCAGGGTCCCATCGATTATTATCGTTATCAGGACCACTGACGCTCGGCCGCGAGCGAGGTGCAATTTCCATCTCCTCGACTTGTACGAGGTTGCGGATGGCCTCAATGTCCATACCTTCCATGGCGTTCTGTAGATTCTCTGCGTCTTTCCTTGCAGCTTCCTCCTCCTGTTGTCTGCGCTCTTTTGCCAGAGCAATGACATCGATCTCCTTTTCTTTCTTTGGCTTTTTCAGTTTCTCGGGACTTGCGTTCGCTTTTGGGGCAGTGGTACTCTCCTCCGGAGCAGCCATTCTTCGCTTCTTCATTGCCGCTGCTGCAGGTAGCATGTTCTCCATCATGCTCTCCGCGTCATATGGATCCTTTTCTGGGGGTGCGGGTCGTTTGCGAGAGTTAGGATGTTGACTTTGAGTTTGGTTGGGCATTGCAGAGCTCTGGAGAGATGGCTCGAAATCATTGTCGTTGGTATTTTCTTGGCTTTCCTCGTCGATCTGCATAGAGTCCGCGTATCCTGCATCATAAGAGGCCTGAGACTGAGCAGGCAATTGGGAAGGATCAAAGTCATCAAAGCCCTTAAAACGGCTTGTGATAGCACGGCGAGCCCGACGCTTCGTTGTTGGAGGTCCATCAGTTGGTTTTGGTGAAACTTCGGAGACTGAAGGCCTTCGCTGTGACGCATCAGCATCAGCAAAGGACTGATTTCGAGATGCTTGGACTGGAGCCGATGTGGCTGAGAACATGTTAGCCCAATCCACGCGTCTGGGAGTTTCATAGCTACCATCTGGCTGTGGCTCGAATGCGGTAGATACCATCCATTCGACGTCCTCTTCCAAACGCCTCCGTAGTGGACTAGCATCATTTTTGACAATTGCATCCAGGAACTCATTTTGCTTCATAGACCGCTGATTCAGTGTCTGATCCACACGAGTGCAGAACTCAAGAGTCCAGGCCTCATAGGTCACATCTCCGGCCAGCTGGACAACAACAACTCCTTTTCCCTCGCTACCGTCTTCAAGCTCCCCAAGACCCTTTTCCCCTGCGACGTTCTTCACGTACAGACAGAACTCTTCAGCCGTCGTCTCCCCTATTCTGACATCGAAGAGAAGGGCCTTACCGCCGCCATTGTTGACCACATCCGCAAGGGTGTCATACTGTTCTTTGCTGCAGAAGACAAAATAATAGCCGGAGAAAACATCCAGCCTTTCTTTATTCGGAGTGTACATTTCGGCAGGCGTGCGTACTGGTTCTTTCCCTGCTGCTGGGACGAAAGACATGGCATCTGGCCAGCTGCCATCAAAGTCGACTTCCAGTAAAGACGGCAATGGATTTCCTGGATCATCTGCATTGGCTCTGCTCGCAGTGGCTTCCTCCACAGCATCCACGAAGCTATTTGTCACCAAGAACTTTCCATTGATGAGTGCCTGGAGACCTTTGGGGGTATTGCGCTTCGCCACAATGGCATGGGTTGTCTTTGCGACGGAGTAGTCCTCAATGACCTTGATATCGAGCTGCTCGAGCCTTGCCCGAACGTACTCAATAGGTTTCTCGCCATGTGCCTTTTGTCCTTTCGTGAAGGATGCAAATGTCAAGACCACGGGCTGCCATCGGATCCTGTTAAGAACTTATGTCAGCACCCGAGTCACAAAACAAGGCCACGAAGCATACCTGAATGTCTGCTCGTATCTTCCCAGCACAATGCTCTGCTCATCCTTGGTGAGAACCCTCTCTTCATTCTTGAACATCACTCCATCAACAGTTGTACCCATCTTGGAAGCGTCCGTGAGGATCAGCTTCGACTTCTTCCCGAGATCGGCGCCGTCGCCGCGTTCAGCGCCCCCGACAATGATAGTGAGGTGTTTCCGTGATACGCGTGAGTCGTTGATGATGCAGGCGTACTCCTCTGCCGGCTGCGGTTGAGTACTAGTTCTCTGATCGTATTGTGACTGTTTCTTACTCTCGGCCTCGATTGTCCGCTTGATGCGTCCTAACAGGTATTGCGCGCCCGGCCGAAGCCAGCGTCGTTTGCCTGTCGGAAGAGAGGTTAGACGCGAACTGAGAACAGCGCAAGCCCTGACATACCTTCAAATAGGTCACCATCGGATTCCAGGACCCACATTGCGTGGGCTGTGGACTGCGGCGGGTCTGCAGCGATCGTAATGATAAAATTGTTGGACAACCCGAGCCTGATGAGATGTGCGGGGCGCGCAGGCAGACACGACTTTCTCGCGAGTCCACGTGATCAGCACTGTCTGTTTCTTTGCACCACCGCCGGGCCCGGGATTTTCGAGAGGCAATCTATGACACTTGTTAGACCATGAGGATGGAGCGAGCTGATTCAACTCTATACATCTAACATCTAATTGTTCTATTCACAGACTGAGCAGGAAACCTCCCAACGCCTCCTGACAATCCTACCATTCATAATCCAGGGTATCATAGCCATGCAAGAAACCTCCACTCATACATATGCTTAGTCCATGTCTTCCAACGAGCTCGCATTCGCAGCCATATCGTTCTCTCCCACCGTGATCCCAACCAGACACTCACCCAGCATGTTCTCCCAATTAACCCACGGATGCACATCCAAAAAGAGCTTCTCTCCATCTTTCCCAGCTGCCCGTCTCAATTCGCCCTCTCCACCGGGATGGTATTCCAGATACGTCCCGATATTATAGACCTTTCCCTGATAGCTGCTCCAACAGGGCCGTCCTTTGCGCCCGTTTGCAAACTTCAGCTGCGAGGGCGTTACTCGATGGAGTCTGTCGACACCCGACAGATTCGAGCCGGACTTGAGGAGGGTTGCCCAGTCCAAAGGAGAGCGACCGGGCTTGAGCAGAACCTTCTGACGCGGGTTTGGTGTCTTTGAAGCGATGGACTGAGGAACGAGTAGGCCACCGGTTGGAGGCTTTAAGCCCGCGCCAGGAGGTCCTCGGTTTGGCAGCGGTCCATTCGATGGACGAAGAGAACCATTTGCGGGTATTGTTCGATTGGGGATGGGTCTTGGGGGTGGAGGCATGAGCTGAGATGGTCTCGTGGCTTGTACTGGAAGCGGCTTCAGTGTCGGTGGGCCTCGAGGGTGCGATGGTGCTGCAGAAGCTCGTTGTGCGGAGTTCATGGCAGGGAATGAGGGAGGCGGTAGATCTTCCTCTTCCTCTTCGCTGTCAGACTCGTGATTCGAGTTTAGGGAGAAGGTAGGTACGGGAGCTGCTCCGCTCGCAGGCTTCGTGTCGGCGGGCGTGGCGCGAGGAGTCGAGTCTCCAGAGGGTGGACTACGCGACCGGCGATCTTCCACATCTTCTGAGCTTGTGCTTCTCTTGTCTTCTGACCTGGGATCTTCTTTCTTGTTATCGTCTCTTGCAGTCGTCTCTGCTACCGGGGCTGGCTGTTGCTGCTGCCGCGTGCCAAATCCGAGGAACGAGAGCATGGGCGTCCATGTTCGACCTGCCGGTGTATTGAGAAACAAAACCAAGGCGGCAAGCAGCAAGGTCGAGCATGCAACGAGCATCTGGCGTGGTGGAGGTTGATGTTTGGAGACTGGCAGTCGGCGTTGGATGGTGGACGGGAGGTAGCCTGGGGATGCGGCGAATTCTTAGATGAACGTCATTCGGACTCCAAACCAACACACGCAGACACAACATCCACCTTTCCATTATACCACACCACCGGTGAAGCAATCTCCCATACAAACTGCGACTACTCCTTCATTGTCAGCCTGAACCTCGCGATGCTCGCCCGCCGCACTCTCCTCCGAGCTTGCGCAAGATGCGCCGAACGTCCTCTCGCGTCGCAAACTATCCAAAAGTTCAGCACATCAACTGTTCCACAACAAACCGCCCATCAACTACAATTTGGATCCTCACAAATCCACTCATTCCGCAAACCACTGCACACCACTCCCACAGCCCGCACATACGCAACCCAAGCCTCCGCAGACAGCATAATAGAAGCAATCCAAGAGCTCTATGCCAACGCGAAAGATGAATTTGAGATCGCCGCCGAAGAGACGGAAGCGAATACAGTCTACGCAGCCGAAGACCGAGCGGCTGCTCGTGAAGAATTTGAGAAGATGAAGAAAGTGTATGAGGATGCCGTTGGAGGGCAAGACGCTGAGATTTCCGAGGACGTGAAGAGGAGGGTCGGACAAAGGGTCAGGGAGTTGGAGAGTGCCATTTTGGCTATGGAGGAGCTGGCGCAGAATCAGGATTGATTGAAAGGGAGGGGAAGCGTAGTCACATGGGTATAGCTGGGAGAAGCGTGGAACAAGGAGGCATTTGGCTGTCAGCTGTAAGATATGATCCATACGGCGCCAGTGTCAAAAACATTCGGACGGGAAGCATGGGCAGCGCATCACTTTGCTCTTCGGCAACGAAGACGTCCTCGCCTGCAAAAATGACTTTTTAATTCTCACTTGATCAGACCGATGTTATCCCCACAGGCTTCGTGCCGCCGCCATACTCCAATTGTCCATTCTTTTCGTGCGAATCATGCTCGTAGCAAGTGGTTGAATACGCTCTAACCCATATGCGCCTACAACTCATCCTTCTTGACGCCGACGATATCGATCAACTCCGTCTCGAAAACTGCATCAACATTAGCATCTTGCTCGCCTACGAAGTCTCCACAAGCAACCTACCCAGCACACTATTAGCCGGAATCGGCCCCATACCCCTCGACCCATACCCATACTCGGGCTGCACCGTCAACTTCCTCTTCTCACCGGGGCACATATCCTTCAGCCCCTCATCCCAGCCCTTGATCACCATGCCACCGCCAAGGGTGAAGCTGAATGGCGTGCCCCGGTTGTAGCTGGCGTCGAACTCGCTGCCGTCGGATTCGAGGGTGCCGCGGTAGTGCACGTTGATCTTGTCGCCGCTGGCTGTCTTGCGCGAGCAGGTGACGGGGTGGGTGACTTCAATGTTGAGGGGCTTGTCGAGGGCGAGGGCGGAGGGGAGGAGGGCTGTGAGGAAGAGGAGGGGGGTGGAGTAGTGCATTTTAGATGTGTTGGGTGGCTTGTGGGAGTGTTATTCTGTTGTCTGGTGGGTTTGAAGATTGGAATCGAAACAAGATGAAGCAGTCAAATCGACAAGAGATGCCAGATCGATGCCAAGAGATGTACCTGCGGCGATGCGTGCCACTGTGGCGCAGCTTCGCCGTTTCTGGGGAGATGTGGCTAGCGTTTCTCATTGGTTTAAATGGTCGAGCAACCTCAACTTCAACCTGCGGAGCAAAACATTGAGATGAGAGCTTCCCCCGGGGCCACCATCCCCTTTTGCCCTGTTGTGGGATCGCAGCATGTACTTCCTAGCGTTAGATCATGCAAAATGCCCTCTTATCCATACAAAGACACATAAATCGCTGCATTGTACGATCGTGCGGACTTTACCGTACTTTTGCAATTTACTGTAAGCGGACAATGAAGGTCATGCTGCGGGTTTTAACATGGAAACATTGTACTCAAGCATGGAGTTCCGGTCTCATGATCCGAAAAGTCCCAACGTACACAAGCTAGTAAAGACATAAAACCTCATGAGATCCAGCTCAAAGCCCATAGGAAAATACTGAAGACCGAAATTCCAAATTATTGATAAGGCTTCTGCCAGAGCCGGGGTAGATGTCGACATCAAGGAAGCCCGATAGTTTAGTACTCTCCAAGTGATTCTGAGTAATCGTATTTTGGCGATATCCAAGGAATATATGAGGATTCTAGGCTCGTATATGCTGAACGATTGCAATATCTAAAGCGAAATGTCTTATCTGGCTGTTAGGCTCGCAGGGCCAAAGCCAATTATGAACCCCTAGGAAGTTTGGTAGATACCGGAAAATCGTGGAATGGCGCTGTCCAAGCCCAGAAGTCTGGTTAGATGATTGGGAAAGCTTCGGATATATCAAGTATATGGATACTCCACACCAATGGACCTGTAAAAGTCGTGAGCTGGAAACATTCAGGACTTTGAGGGATGTTATCTAAGTAACTGCAGCCTTGAGAGGAATCTCACACTATAATAGCGTTCCATAGGAGATCCAAACCATGAAGGCGGTGACTTACAACCTCAGATCCGAGATCTCTTATGTTCCCGACCTTACCTAGTGCAGGTACTTCACCACTGAAGTAGTTGATTCATGACGGACGGCCTCAGCTTGTGAGACTTCCCTAAGCTTTTGGGCCAATGACTTGTAGAGATCCGCGAAGCCTGAGCCGATTCTGAACAGGTTGGATGGCTGATAGATATCCAGAAAATGTGAATCTTTGATATCCAAGTCGAAAAGTCAGGTTGGATTATCGAAAAAATCCTCGATATTCCAGTTGGCACCAATACTTCCCGCTGGTAGATCCTGAAGAAGTGCGATTTGTTGATATCCAATTTTGGACGTGTAAGCGGATGCATCATCAGTCGGGGAAGGGAAATATCTGATTTCTGAATTAGCCAATTGTTTTCCTCAGCATCCACACACCAGAATAACACTACCTCCTAGTCTAGTATGTTCTTCTATAGCAACAAAGATGTTCCGAAGACTATTTCTATTCACCAATGAGATAGAATATCCGACAGCCTTTTCTCCCAGCTCTTGTTCGATTATGAAGCTTACTGGTCGGAACACCTCGAATCCCCCTCACCTTACCTATATAATACCTACTTTTTCTTCCTTACCTAGTCCCTCTTAGTATAGGAGGTCTATTATCCGAACACCTCTAGTTCTCACCTCACCTCCATAATAGTGCTTTAGACTCTGCAGCTGCTCTGCCTAGTTCTTATTGCCAAGTCTATTATCGCAGACCACCTTCTTATCTGCACAGTGGCAGCCTCCATAGGACATCCTCTCTACGCAGGCTATTGTGTCGGAACATCTCGAGGTCTTGGCATTGCGTTCATCTTCCCTGGCGCCGTAACTCTCTCTCTCTCTCTTTGTCCTCCTCTTCGTCCCGACCTTTTCCAACAGCTTTCACAGTTGACATCAACCACCGTATGTCGCACACGGAATTGGATTTTCTGAAAAGCTTACTCAATTTGGAGACCATCACTCTCACACTTCTTTCTTACTTTCCAAGATGAAGTTCTCCAAACACGCCGTCGATAAGGCGGTGAACTTGACCAAGAACCCGCCAACGAGTAATGAATGGGATACCGCACGACGGAACCTAGTAGCCGAGTACAAAGCAGGCAACACCACCGGAAAGAAGACGGGAACTGCTCAAGTAAGTCCAAACTCACCTCATTCGACTCGAATGCAACATGCTAATACCGTAATAGAAGGCCTTCACTCCCACGGAATGGAGGATCATGCAAAAGATCCGAGACGTGCGGCGGGCACGGATGAAAGCTGGCCAAGAGCCAATACCTAGGTCCCAAGCTCTTCCCCATTCGGCCACCCCAACACCCGACGCCAACACTCTGAGCCGAAAGCGAGCACATGATGAGGATGAAGATCTCTCCACCCAGCAGCCCTCGAAACGGAGGAAGGGTGGTAAGTCAAACCTATATACTACTATTTCGAGGAGACTTGACTAACATATGGTAGATGACGGCCTTGAGTTAAACGAGGCTGGACAACGAATCACCACGCGAAAGGGAGTTGTGACTGCGGCCGGCTTCGAAATGACTACTCGCCAAGGACCTACCAACTCTGGCGGCTTCTCGACAGTCGCCCGCAAGGGACCTATCAATGCTGCTGTTGGATCTCCGGCCACACCTCAAAACAAGCCACACCCTGCCGAGGACAAGACAGACTTGGACCACGACGACTCAGACAGCGATTCCGTTGTCTTTTTTAATGCAGCGGGCTTCCCAAAGATTTCCCAAAAGGAACCGTACACCAAGGGTCTCGTGTCGCCGCCATACAGTTCAAAGACTTCGTTCACACAACACCCCACGATGGGAACAAAGTATGTGCCGCCCACAATAATGCCAGATGGTACGGAAAGAATCTTGATGACGACTGCGCCTGCGCCGTTGCTTGCGGAACTGTTAGCCGCCTTGAAGAATGGCGTGGATGATGCTCCTTTGGTTGGCACGGAGTCGGCGTTCAAGCCCAAGAATCTCGCTGCGGCACAACCTGGGGCATCTACAGTCTCGATAGCACGAATGATGCCAACTCCAAACACGGACGATGCTCCCAAGAAGGTGTTTGGTGATATCGAGACTCCAACGCGGCCACGCTTGGGGTCAGCAAAGAGTGGTCAGAGTACCGAAGCAAGCGAGCAAGAGTCGGATCTGGAGGATGGAGAAATTCGAGAGACAAAGGGTTCTCCGGAGGGCATCCAGGAGGGCATCCAGAAATCCTCTGGCTCCGCGTCAAAGGCCAAAATGGGGAGTCGTCTCAGGCGTACCCTCGTTTCGGCTGGCAAACGCATCGATCGCTACGTCCCCACCCAGGCGGACCATGCACGATCGGACAGGGCGAAAAACGAGCGGGCTAAGCAAAACGCTGCAAAGGAACCACTGAAGCTTAAGGGCGTTAAATCGGGAAGAGTTGAGCCTCGTCGCCAGACCAAAAAGCCCAGGGGCTGGTCTGATGCCGAAGTTGCGAGACTGAGCACTGCCGCAGTACCTCAAACCACAGACGACCAGCATGCGAAAGCCAGCGCTGTTGATAAAGTCAAACGGGAATATGGGAAGATCATTGCAAACATCGATGCGCTCTGTCAGCTCAAGGTCGCTGCCAAAGCGACAAATGCGGTCGGACAGGTTGCAAAACTGAGCGCCTCTTGAAAAAGATGATGAATGACTCCGCGGACAAGGAAAAGGATCCAGTAAAATGGCTCGTCAAACAGGCCCACAACTGGTACTTGACTCTGTCCCAGTACCTCGGGAGCGAGCAGATGATGGAAGATGCGGCGGTCACCGGGGAGAAGATTCTGGCGGCGGTGAAAGACTGGGAGGAAGAGTTGTAGACTCAGAATGAAAGTGAACTACCGCCGAAGCGAAAAAGGCAAAAGCTGCATGATGGCAGGTGGGCGAAGCAGTTAGAAGTGGGAAACCAAAGCGTGGATGGCGAGGACTTTGGATAGTCTCGCGGACTTTTGAGGAGAAGCGTAGAACGGGAACTTTCTTCGAAACATTGCAGGCTTGGTGGGGAAATGGGGATAGAAGGTTGTGCAGAGAGTTATTTTCTTGCTTGGGTATACAGCATCGTGATTCAATAACATTTGCAAATCTGAAGCTGGCGAAGATTGTGTTGCTGAACAGGCTTTTCGTGATACAATTTTTTGATGCAACACAGTTCATGATCGCCGGAGACTCGTAAGACGGTGGCCGGCCACAAGAAAGGACGTGCTTCATTCCATAGGAGAAAAGCGAGGTCAATATGAATTTGTAGATGGAGACGAAGTTGAATTGGCAGTGTGGGCAATGACTGATGCTAGAATGAAGCGTGCCCTTGAAGGGTGACGAAAGAAAAGCTGGAGGTCGGAGAAACTCGGCCCGACGGTCATCACGCGTCAACCACCTGACACCGCGTTTCCCTTGACCTCTTAGCCAAACACGAACAACAACTGCATGTCACCCTCCCTTTACGCCCTCAATGGATGAATTTCTTGATGGCCTGAATCCACAGCAGAAATGTGCCGTGACGAGCGCGTCTTCCGTGGTCCAGGTGCTGGCTCCGCCTGGATCAGGCAAAACCAAAACATTGACCGCGCGAGTCGCCTATCTAATCTCAAAGCAAGGCTATAAGGTACCACACTCAGAGTTTACCACGTTTCTTGACAGAGAGGTTTCATTGCTGAAGGCAATTTGCTAATTTTTCACAGCCATGGAACATCATCGTCTGTACATTCACCATCAAAGCCGCTCGGGAGATGAAAGAGCGCATAAGAAGCTTGGTAGGCGACAAACTAGAGGCGAAATTGCACCTAGGAACTTTCCACTCTGTCGCTCGCCGTTATCTAGTCACTTATGGACATTACATCGGCATCGACAAGAATTTCGGCATTGCGGACAGCTCCGATACCATTGCCATTCTCAAACGCATCATCAAGCGCCGAGCTTATCAAACTGAGCCGTCCGTTGCTCGATCACGAATATCACGATGCAAGGCTCAAAGCGAAGACGTCAAGCCAGCCAAAACGACCGAGCAGCAAGAATTCGAGAGCCTTTTCGAAGAATACGAAGAAACCCTCGCGACGTCAAACCTTCTGGACTACGACGACTTGCTTCTCCGATGCGCTGATTTATTGCGTCAACGCCCCGCGTGCGTATCCAATGTTGAGGCAGTGCTCATCGATGAGTTTCAAGATACAAATCACGTCCAATACGACCTTATGACTCTATTCGCGCAAAGCAAAAGCCACATCACTATCGTCGGCGACCCTGATCAGAGCATCTATGGATTCCGTTCTGCGGAAGTCAAGAATCTCAAGCGCATGCAGATTCGGTACCCGGACACACAGGTCATTCTTCTGGAGGAGAACTACCGATCATCCGGCGCCATCTTAGCTTCCGCAATCGAGGTCATTGAGCAGGATGAAGCCAGGCCAAAGAAACCGGTCTCGGCAACGCATGGGCCTGGAGTATGTCCGGTGCTACGAAAATTACCATCTGCTCAAGCAGAGGCTTCCTGGATTGTTGCAGAGATTGAGAGAGCCCGAACATGTACAGGCGACCTTCTCAATCATTCCGACTTTGCCATCCTGCTCCGCTCGGCATCGCTTTCGCGTTTGATCGAATCAGCGATGGGAAAGGCAGGTGTCCCCTATCGAATGGTCGGTGGCCATAAGTTCTTCGATCGACACGAAATCAAAGTCATCCTGAACTATCTCCGGGTGACTAGTCAGCCTGATAACAACGATGCCGTTGCCCAAGTCATCAATGTGCCTTCACGGAAAATCGGCGAAGTGACGGTGAAGGGACTTTTGGAAGAGGCAGAAGAGAAAAAGTGCAGCTTGTGGTCGCTGGTGCTCGGTGCAGCACAGGGAAAGCTCAAGCCCAAGACAAAAATCTCGACACAGGCTATGAAAGGCATGGAAACTTTCGCAAATCTCATTCTGACCGCTCAAAAGAAGATGTCGGCTTCAGATCAAGAGGACTTTTCCGTGTTTGATTTAGTATGGCTGGTATTGAAGCGGTTGTCGTTCGAGGACTATCTCAAGAGGAGCTATCCAGAGGATATCGAAACGAGGTGGGCCAACGTCCGGGAGTTGATCATGCTGGCGGGTGATTGTTCCACACAGCGGACAGACGACCCGTCTGATGAAGCTCTTCCACCCATTGAAGGCGTCGAACAACGACAGGTCTCCGACGCAGAAGACTCCCTTGCTAAATTCCTCGCCAATGTCGCGCTCTCAACTGAAGTTCGAAACGACGAAGAGAACCAGTCTCACAAGGTCACAATCTCAACCATCCACGCTGCAAAGGGCCTAGAGTGGCCCGTCGTCTTCATCCCAGCCACATACGAGGGCTCGATACCCCACTCCAGAGCAGACGACGATGATGAAGAACGCAGGTTGCTCTATGTCGGAATGACGCGTGCGCAAGCACTGTTGTATCTGAGTTGTCCTTCCCGAGAGTCGTCCGGATCGGAGTCGAAACTGTCCCATTTCCTGTCGTCGCGAACCATGTCCCGCTACTTTGACATCAAAGGTCCTTCCATCGGGTTCAGCGTGACGCAGGATCTTGCGCGCATCCTGCGGAGGACTTGTCCAACTGACGCTATCATCCAGACCAGGAAGAACTCTTTGTCCCGACATGACGATGATTATTTCTCGTATGACGGCGAAGAGACGAACCCCGAGAACAGCACATGGGACCAAACTGGCGCGCGTCACGCATCTCGTCAGACCAATGGCGGCTTCAAGCGTCGCAAAGTTGAAGACAATCGGTCAGAGCGCGGTCCTATGCCAGGTTTCACCTCCGGTGTAACGATTCTCAATCAGCAGAATTACTCCATATCAAACACCACGTTGAGCACTGGCTTCGTCTCGGCGAGTAGTATCCGCGTCCAGGAAACTCAATCTGCCCCAGAACCCGGATTCGCTCCCGCGGAACGAAAAGCGCAGATCACAGCCAAGAAGACGGCGAAGAAAGAAGCTAGTGCTCAAGGCGGCTTGATGAAGTATTTCGCACCAAAAGCACCGGGACCTAGTGCTGCGAAAACACCGGCAGATGAGGAGAGCAGGGCTATCGACTCCGCCATGTCTGCCGCATCGAAGCAATTTGAGAACGTCGAGATGCCCGAGCCTTTGCAAGAAATCACGAATGAGGCGCAACCGAAGAAACCACCGTTGTCGGTCAATTATACGGGACATAAGGTCAGGACTTTGGGGGTTAGGAGGAGTCTTCATGGGTGGAGCGCTCGGCAGAAGTGAACTGGAAGATACTGATGTGTCAGTTGGGCTTTGGAGTGGGGTTTTTGATCTCGAGAGTTGTGCTGTCATGCGTATAGTCATGGTCCCACGCTTGGAGCGAAAAATACTGTACCTCCATGATTCCTACACCGTCATGCTCTAACATAGGTACCATGTGTTCTGCTCACTGTCTCTGGGCCAGTGACTGCAAACCTGGATGCATTTCTTCCATCAATAAGGAAGGACATAGCAAATACGCATGACAGCCGAGAAGAAACAAGCCATATAAGCGACCGCCACTGCCCCAAATCATGCCTCTCAGGCCACATCCTCCACCCGTCAAACAAGGAGGTTCCCAAAGACATTTGCATCGGTCACATGGATCCGCATAGGCGAGGATATATACAGCGACAAAGTCCCCACATCCACATATTCCAGACATCTTCTCCTACACCCGCAGAGCACGCATAACAGCTGTTATACCATCAACACAATTCCTTCAAGTACGGAAGTGACAGGCGAATCACGAGATTGTATTTGCGACTCCTCCGCCCCACAGCAAACGATTTTCAGTCGGTCTTTTCTTTCTTCGGTTATATAGTATAGTTTTCTCAACGTCATGCCCTATATATTTAGAGAAACACATCAAGACGGAAGTGTCGCCCAGAATCTGCTTTGGTGCCGCTGCCGCTCATCTTGTGGGAGACTGTGGGGACTATCGCAAGATCAGGCGGCATTGCAAAACTATTGTAAGTCGTCCACAGCTGCCAGTACATCGACACCTCGTAAGATGAAACATACTGACGTGATCCCGTCGACCCTAGACTCAGGTCTTGGAAGGATCGGATGTCCACCATGGCGAGTATTCCATTTTCGGCGCAAGCAGAGACTGGGAGCCCAGTTGCGGCGGAGTCCTCAAGCTCCGCTTCGCGCGAAGCTTTCCAACCGGGAGTGGAAGCCAATCATGAGAACGAGCCTTCTGGCGGGGCACAATCCAAGAAACCCAGAGTCCAAGACGGTGCACGAGGACGAGAGATTAGGCCTCTTGTCCCTGGCTCGTGTACAGAAAGTGGAGAGGAGATGATGGCTTCCGTCCGGGAGGACTAACAGACAGTGCGAACTGGTCTGATCGCGTCGCATCATTTGCCTGTCGATGCTAGAGCGAGGAAATGAGAAGTTGGCTCCGCTTGCCGTTTTTCGATGTTGGTGATGTTGACCTATCTACTACAGCGATGTGGTTTCGAGTGGTGGATATATCAGACTGAGACAATTTTGCAAACACGCTGTTGATATTTTAGGTCTTTCTGTTGGCACGATGACCGATATTAGGCGACATAGACTTTGGTATGTACTCTTCTTTCGACTCTTTGAAATGATACTGATACACTATAGGCTTGGCCAGTTGGTTCCTGGACCAGCAGTCCTGAATCTATGCACTCTTCATCGACGGGATCTACTGGACCGTCTCCTGCCGGACAATCTACTTGGAGAGACCAACAAGGCTATGTGCAACCGACTGGTGCAAAGCAAGTAAGTCTCAGTCATTGCACAATAACTTTATACGGGATGACTTACCTCTCACAGTGCGAGGTTCCGGGCCTTGTACGGCGGGTTCGCTCTCGATGCAGGGAATTATCTTTCGAGGCAGGACCATTAGATTCCCGAAATGTGGAAGAAGATCATTAGAGAGTTGACGGCCAGTCAAATCATCCATGTATGTACACTATCTTTTCTCATCAATCCAAAGGCGCAAGTACTATCTGGTTTTTAAACTAGGGATACTGTAGAAAAAATTGCCGGCATCGCCACGGAAATTGCCCGATGTCCCTTATGGTCTTTCGAAGATTCATTAGGTCTTTCCCAGGAGAAAATCAAGTCATACGCAAGAAAAGAGCCTACGTCGACCGCCACGAGAAAACACAACATGATGAACCACAGCAAGAAGTTCACGTCTTACTCGGCGTACTTTGACGACGTCAAGATCCTTCCATGGCAACATTCCAGACTACAGGGAAAAGACCGGGGAGTCCAAAAGCGAGGAACTCGTTGACTTACTTACCCAGCCGACGCCCATTCAGCAACCGATTGAGAGTGTCCATGAGGTATTCAACGCCGGTGGAGCAGGAGACACAAGGCCTATGCAAGTGGCCTTGTCCAGGACGCAGAATTCCTGTGCCTGTTCTTACTCCCTGTCGTGCCCTCCGGTAATGCCAACCATTTCATCATCTTCTCTTCTCCACCTATAACCCTTTTATCACTTCCGCCACAACTGGAGCACCTCGAATTCTGTTGCTCCAGTGTAATACCACAGACGCAAGCGCGCGAGGTTCTAAATCTCATCTTTGTCCGAATAAAGGAGGCTCCCGCACTTGAAGCGTCTTATCATCAGTGGCGCCTATGAGGGATCTAGCGGTCTGCTCGTTGATTCTGTCACCGAGCAGCGCGTATCCCTCAACGTCTACAAGGAGTGCACCGACATCAACCGGACCGCCGAGAAGTGGTGCTAGGCAGGATATCTCGAGAAAGTGGAAATTCCGATCCTCACTGGGAACCGCAAATCCGAAAAAGCGGCCTCGGTCATGCGTCGGAGGTAGCAATCGCTCGCTTATGATTCCTTTCAGAGACTTCCCTGGCCGTGGACGCTCAAGGTTGTTGCGCCGGCGGAGCAGGGGACCAAGGATGCTCCTGCTGGTGTTGTTGTTCGGGACTCAGAGCAAGCGCCTGTCGATACTCTTGACGTCTCGTCGGTGCAGTTGTCCCCTTTACCATATATATACTTCCCATCATTTTCGTCCTGAAGAAGCACTGGCAGCAGTCGCCAGCCCAGTAGCACTTCTGAGACCTCCTCAGTCGCTGACTTCGGCACCGGTGGAGCAAGAGATCCTGGAGATACCGCCCCTGTTGGCGTCTTTGTCACAGTGGTAAGACCCGATCATATTCTTGTTCTGCTGCCGCCGTCCCCACGATGTATCTGTCTCGTTCGCCCTCGCCCTCCCCGTCACATCCCAGTGTCATGCTTCGGGACGGCTTGATGATTACAAGAACACCATGTCAGAGCTGCCAAGTCCTGCAAGCCTCCAAAGCTCATTAGCTGGTCTGCCAACTAACGCTGACATTGCAGAGCTTACCAGATCGATCTCCGCGTTGCCGACCTCTGAGCACGGCAGTCGAGCTTCTTTTCGGCGTTGGTGTAGCAGGAGACTGGACGAACCTGCCAGCCCCTGCTGCTGCCCCGGGTCTGGTGTATCTTCAAGGACGTTCCACGATGGATGCTTTGGCAGATAAGGAGAAATATCCAGTCACGTGGCTCGTCAGATGGCCAAATAAAGTGAACGGAGAACATGGAATCTCCGGAAGCTACTGAGGCGGAACGAAGGATAGCTGAACAGCGGGCACAAGCGGAGGACGCGGCGAGGGAGATGGGCGAGACGGGCACCGATAACTAGGGAGGATATTTTGCAAACAATTTCCCTCAGGACAAGAAACGTGGCCGAAATTGAATGCCGCTGGTTTCCCAAAGACTGCTCTCAAAGGACCGTACACCAAAGGTCTCGCACGAATAACTAGGGATGATATTCCGCGGACAATCCCCCTTGAGACAAGAAACGTGGCCGATGACAGTAGGAAAAGGAAATGAGTTTTTATCGAGAGAGCATTCACGCAATATGTTTGCGAGGGCGCTAGATGGAGTTTATGGGTGGGGGTGGGCTGTTCTCCTTCAATGATACCCTGGGTCCGTTCACGAAAAGGTCTGGGAAGGGAGTATTACAGTGGAGACGAATCGCTGTTCCGCACCAAAGTGCGGTAGAGATGTCGCCTGTATTGAGCAACCGCCCAGAGAGCAAACATCCAGAATTCCCAATCCCGATCGACGGTATTTCCTGAAGATCTGCGCAACAGCACAAAGTGACAGGAGCAAGAGTATATGTCCAAATTGGAGCGATCACTGACTACCGTCTTCAACCTCGCCTTTGCCGTCCCGAAACACTGTTCTAATTCACATCTAGTATATATCTCCAAAACAATGCCTTACTCGAGATACGCCATTGTCAAGGCGGTGAACCTAAGCAAGGTCATTCCCACCACTGAAGAACGGGAAGTTACGAGGCAAACGACCATCGCTGTGCAGGAAAAGCAGATATTAGTATATAATATATTCCCAGCAAACCGGACAAAGATATAAGATCGCCGTTCGCCCCGACGCTCAGTCGTAAGCAGCGGCTTGATCAGGGAAGCTACTTTCGTCCTCAACCTTAGGATGGGTCACTGCCAGGAAAGACAGGCCATTCTGGAGCCGGAAGAGTCGGTGTATCACCACCACAGAAGCGTCTGGCTGCGGTCCTCCACCCACTCGCCGAAGAAGAACGGAGGACAACAACGAACAAAGACATCGAAGAAGAAGCTGAAACGGCTGAATCTCGAGCGCTATTCCAAGACCACACCTTCGTGTCTTTCGACGGCGTCACAGGGGGAATTACCAGTTTCCAGGGCGGGGCAGAAGAATGGATGGGTGCTCTGCCAACATCCATCTCGCCCGTGTGTCTTTCCTGCCTATGCCGAGCCGTACCTTGCACCTGAAAGATGTCGAAGAGTTCCTGCGGGGTGGACATGACCTTCGGAAACACAAGGTTGGGAAGATTGCGGAATGGATGATACGGGATGGACCCGTTCTTGCGAGCGTGCAAGTGTTTGGAGAGCCAGAGCTTTGAGAAGCGGCAGATCTTGAAAAATCATTTCATTGAGTTGTCTGTTCTGGGAGGGCTGTTAGACAAAGCGCGATGCTGGAGTTGTATGGCTTGGTGTTGGAGCTGTGTGGCTTGGTCTTGGAGCTGTATGGCTCGGTGTTGGAGCTGCATTGCTCGGTGTTGGAGCTGTATGGCTCGGTGCTGGAGCTGTATGGCTCGGTGTTGGAGCTGTATGGCTCGATGCTGGAGTTGCCAACCATGCTTCTATTGCGTTGTTGAAGATCTTAGATCGTCGGGTGGATGAGTGGGTGAAGGCGAAGACAATGAGTGAGAGAACAAGAGGTCTGGATCCTGGGGCGGCGACTTTGCGAGACAGTTGGGCTTGATATTACGGGACGTTGTTTTCGACTTTGATGGGATAGAGGAGATGGGGTGGGGTTTCCATCATGATTGAAAAATATAGCTAAGTCTTGAGAATATGTCCCGTTGAAGTAGATCGTATCGACACGTGCGCTGTATCACACGGGTGCCTCGTCTTAATGCATTTTGTCCGTAGTGTTGGATACTGGTTATAAGTACGCCCTTCTCGCCTGTTATCGTCGTCCATCCTGAAAGTAAGTCAACATTGGGGAATAATTCGCTGCTGTCTGTTCAATACTTCAAACCCTTGTGGATGATCCATGCCCCTCCGAAATCAAATTTGAACTTCAAGATCTTCTTGGCATCCATACTTAATAAGGCCTCCATGATATTAATCTCAACAACTTCAAGGCCGAACCCCTATCCCTCAAACTTCCCCCCTCCCCCCACCTTCCCAAAAACCTCCTCCAAATGCCCCCAAACCCTCTCCTCATCCCCCTTCTCCCTCAACTGCCCAAAAACCTTCTCCCCGGCCTTCTCCCCCTTCGGCCCAACCCGATGCAGCCCACTCCCAAACCTCTCATCCGTCCCCGTCCAAACATGCCTCTCACCACTCTCCTTCGCATCCACCACTAGCCCCGTCGGCTTCAATATCAATTTCCCCGCCACCGCTAACACTTTCTGCATGACCCCGCCCAAATTCCTGACGATATTCGTATCCACACCTCCAGGATCCGAGTGCACGAACCCAATATTTTTGTTCGCCGGATCGGCGGCCAGATGCTGGAATGTCAGACTCGTCATGCTGATGGCGTGGTTTGCGGCGGTGCTGAGGGAGTAGGAGCCCGGGTTGCGGAGGGAGAGGTCGGACACGTCGAGGGCACCTTCGTGGCCGGCGCCGAGGACGGAGATGATGCGGGCGAGGGGCGGTTGCGAGGTTGATGTTGTGCGGAGGAGCGGGAGGAGTTTGGTTGTGAAGCGCATGCGGGAGTAGTAGTGTAGGGAGAGTTTCTTGTCGAGGCCTTCTGGGGTTTCTGTGGGGGAGTGTTATTCGCTATTCTTTTTTTGGATTGAAAAGGAGATGGAGATGGAGATGGAGATGTATGTACCGTCTCGTCCTTTCATGGTCAACACGCCCGCACTCAGGACTAGCAAGTTCACCTTTTCCTCTTTTGCGCTGATCTCCTTGCATGCTTCATCGACGTTCCGTAGGAGAGATACATCGCTCTGTATGAAATGCGTCTGTGCCTCTTCATTCAACGTCTTGAACTCGGTGATCAGACGGTCGGCTTGCTCGCGCGACCGGCCGATGAGGTAGACGCGTGGGGCTTGCGCATGGCGAACGAATTCGCGAGCAGTGGCCTCGCCGATGCCAGAGGTGCCGCCGACTGTAGCAATTGTTAGGCGGCCATTTGATCTGCGGTAGGTAGGGGTTGAGGCTTGCCGAACACTCCTACGAGGTTTGGTCCGAGATTCGTGATCGAGTTGCGGATTTCTGAAATCGACACCATGGTGGAATGGTTTGGTTATATGTCTCACAGAAAGAAGTCGTACTTTCGATAAGCAACTGGGAGTTCAAAAAAGCCGAGAGAATTTAGTTTATTCTACCTGCAGCGAAAGACGTCTGTTTAACAAGCCTCGCCTCCCTTGGATTCCTGAAATCGTCCGTCCGCCAGTCGTCCGCCGACCTTACTAAGCGGTCTTCGCAGACGCAGGAGCCCGCCAAGCCCATATGGACGAAATTCATCCCCACGCAGCCATCAAAAAACACCACCCACTCCGTTCGCATTCGTGCGCATTGGGAGAGTGTTTTGGGTATTAAAAAATCAAAAATGTACGCGGAGGGGGGATCGAACCCCCGACCTTCGCCGGGCAATGCGTTGGGCGCATGTAAAGGCGACATCATAACCACTAGACTATCCACGCAGATTTTCGGTGTCTTGGTTTTAACCGTTTTATTAAAAAGTGATAAATACCCAGCCGAAGCCTCCCTGTCAGGAGATAGTCAAAAAGCTTCCTGGAACTTCAACGAAGGCCCGCGAGAAGTATAAATTAAACAACGATGAGTAGGGACAGCTGTTCAGTCCCGCTCGCATGATTCGTAAGAGAGTTGAGCCGGAATTCCATCGCATTCGCACATTCCCGGCATTCTGATTTGAAGAACAGGGGGTTACTACACCCCTTTCCACTCTGGACCATCAACCTTTCATCCATCAATCAACAATTCCACCAGCGAGAAAAACATCATGCCTCCCGCCCAGCAAACAATCAAAAGCCAAAAAATACTGATCTACAATTCCACGACCCCACCAATAATCCCCCCTCTCACTCCCTCTCCTCTCCACCGGACATACGCAAACTCCGCTCCCGCTTACCCTCCCTCCCTTCCTCTCCACCTCCTCAAATTCCTCTGATCTTCCAACCCACCTCTTCTGAAAAGCCGACATGCCAGAATACTTCTCTACCGAACTCCAACCATCCCATTTCAATTCCCTCAACACCCCATTTGTTTAAATTTACGTACACAACCATGTCCAGCCCAAAACTTTCCATCCTCTCAATCGGCCTCCCGCCCCAAGACCCCCGCGTACACGTACTGACGGACCCGGCGAACGTCGAAAGGGCTATCGATGAAGCGACGAGAAGGATGAGGGAGGAGGGGTAGAGTATGGTGGGTTTGAGTGTGTTGCGTGAGTCGCCTTTCATTTCGATCGCTAACGTTATTTTCGTTGGAACGTTTTTTTACTACCACTTTTCTCCTTTCAACCTTGTATCCATCCATCCTTCGCTCTCCACTCCTCCTCTTCTCTCCAGTCAATTTCTCCACTCCCATCTCTTCCTCCCAAAACCGTGCCCAGAGACAGATGATCTATCGAAGCATCAACCCCATCTCTAACCCAACCCGCCCATACCCAGCGCAAATGAACAAACAGGCCTCTCAACCTTCAAAACCAAACTCCTACAGAAAAAGGTCGACGCAGTGTTCCTAGGAGGTATGTTGCGAGAAAACGCACCAGGGGAGGGCTTGGATGAGTTGAGGAGGATGGTGATTGAGGCGGCGAAGGTACGTACTTGTCTATGCATAGATTTCGTTTGCTTTGATTTTCCTTGTCTGTTCAGTCTGTTATGGAATGGTATGTCATGGAATGTCGTATTGTGTCATCAACGAGATTGAAACTACACGAAACGGCGAAGTGGGGCTGCTGCGAGATTCGTTGTCCGAAACGCAGAGAATGGACTGCTGACGTAAAGTTCGCCATTCAGGAGACTCGGCCAGTTGTCAAGATCGTGCAGATGAAGAGTCCAGACACCATCGTCGAGGCAGCGCGGGAGTTGGAGAAGGAAGTTCGCGAGCAAGAGCAAGAACAAGAGCGAGATCAAGAACAAGAGCAAGAGCAAGAATAAGAACAAAGGCGAAAAAAAGAGCAAGTAGAAAAGTAAAATCAGTTAAACAAGACTCGAATTCCGACTAAATTAATGCTGCGATCTAAATCCAAGTTTCGTTATCAATCTCCCAACCATTCATCTCTGCTCTATCAACCTCTCCATCAAGGAGCTCAATGCATGTCTGATCTTCATAAAAGTCATCAAAGCCAGCTTAGCTTCCCTTCCACTTCCCCTTCCAAGCCAAAGAGTCCATCCCTGATCTTTCCACCCATCCTTGATCTTCCAGTCATGAAGTCGTAGCCGTGAGCGAGCGAGCCAGCGCACACACTTACTGATAAACACCATTAATAATAATGGGTCCACTATTACCCGAAGAACCCGCCGAGCTGCTGCCAGCGCTGGGGCTCGGCACAACATAGCTATCAAGCGGACAATTGAAGCTGCCAAAGAACGGCAGAATCGCACCCGTAGCAAACGCCTTGTACACGCCCAAGTTGGCCAGAAGACCCGGCTGCACTTGGCCGGGGATGGTGTCGAAGATGTTCTGCAGGATGAAGCAGCCGAGCTGCGCGGGCGTCATGGCAGTAATGTCCTGGCCGAGCGGGACGAAGTTGTTGAGGCCTTCGTTTGCGCCGAGAGGGCGGGGGGAGCCGGCGTACAGAGCAGCAATGTCGGTGACGAGGTTGGGGACGCTGTAGGCGGAGGCGCGACGGAACCACTGCGGGGGGAAGGTCTCGTTGAGGAAGAAGGGGGCGATGTTTTGGAAGTCGGCCTTGTCGGGGAAGGTGCCGTTGGGCAGGGCGCGGTAGACGAAGGCGCGCTCGGCGTGGGCGACGACGAACCATTTGGCGCCGGCGAAGAAGGTCGGGTTGGTGGCGAGTGATTCGTCGTAGGTGATGCCCTTCTCCTCGATGAAGGTCTGCTCGCCGAAGAAGCCGCCGTACTTGCTGGCGATGTCGACGAGGCGGTTCCAGCGGCTCAGCTTGAAGTCGGCCTGGTTGCCGAAGAAGGTGTCCTGGCGGGTGATGGAGTTGTCAATCTCGAAAGTGCCTGTGCTTGTCAGTGAGATGTCCCCAAGATGGCTGGGGCGCCGCTGGTGTTTTGCATACCGTGCTTGTCAAGGCCAAGAGAAGGGCCGAGAGTGTTGGGGACGCGGGAATCGGCTCCACCAATGGAGTATTTGCCAGACACGAGATCACCACCTGAGAGGAAGATTAGAGTCGCCCGATGAATCAAGGGGTTGCTTGAGCATACCAGCGATGACACCGAGAGCAGAAAGGACCGTGCAGAGGTCGTAGCCAAAGCCGTAGGCGATTTGGCAAGCATTCGACGCTTCAGCAAAGGTCGTAATGCCGGTGCGGGAGATGAAACCGTGGTTGGCAAGGGTGTTGAGGGTGCTGTATCGTGTTAGAGCAAGCTTCTGTTCCAGACTTGATCAACTTACGGGCACAATCCGCGAACATCAGTCGGGCCGGGGTACTTGAATTGGTTGGCCGCAGCGTTGCCAGGGATCAACTTCAAGCCAGTTGGTTGAGGAGTGGGCACATTCAAGTTCTGGAGGACACCAGAAAATGGGGCGAGGATGCCATTGACTGGAGTTCTGTAAGCGGGAAGTCTTTGAAGATGTGCGTCGAGACTTACCAAGTCCACCACCGAGGCCGCCGAGGATAGGGCTGAGAATGTCTCCGAGTCCCTGAGGATCAGCTTCGGGGGCAGCTTCGCGCTCAGCGAGGACTGGCTCGGCTGCTGCCTCCGCTTCTGGCTCAGGGGCAGCTTCAGCCTCAGCCTCACGCTTGGCCTTGTGAGCACCAAAGAAGACCTCGGCCATCTTGGGGTCACGCTTGACAGCCTTGTACTGCTCGTACTGCTCTTCAGTGAGCATACCAGCTCGCTTCAGAGCCTGGAAAGGGCATGCAGCGGCAGAGGCATAGCTCGCGCTGGCCAAAAGACCAAAGAGGATGGAAGTGCGCATCTTGAAAGATCAGAGAAGGCTCTTTGCTGGGGAAGTTGACTGGAGAAGTGGGCTGCTGGATGATGTTCAAAGGGGAGAACAGGCCTCTATTTATCTTTCTTCCTCAAGAGTTGAAATGAACACAAGTTTAGAGGAGCAAGGGCAACAAACGATGACGATCATTGATCATTCCCTTCCACGGAGATGTTTTCTTGAGAATAGGTCGCTAGAAAGCTGCCAGAGAGGTTGGGTGCATGAGTATGCAGATGATCGTCATAGGCTAACACCAAGATGAGGGCAAGCGCTGTGGCTTGGGAGACTGGTGAACCCGCAGCAACACCACCACTGCCAGCTAAACATGGCGGTGGCAATTTGGCAAGAGAAAGAGAAGACGTATTTCCGTGGAATACTCCGTACGCACAAAGCACTGAAGTAATGTCCAACTGGACGGAACAGGCGGCAAGTAAATATTAAAAAAACCGGAGAACTGGCGAGAGATGCAATAATTTTGTGGGGGGTTTCTTGAGGGTCACTGTGTGGAGAATGAGTATCATTGCACCAAATAAAACCATTCAAAGCCTTGGGAATTGGTGGATGCTTCCAAGACACTGTTGAAGGAAGGTTTCGAATAAGACTACCCAGTTATGAGATGGATTTGTATTGCTGCGTATTGCCGTTCAAGCGAATGTCAATCATCAGAGCATTTCTGGATGTTGCAGGACAAAATGCCAAGACTCAGCGCCAATGGGATGGAGGGCGTTGTTCAGCACGCTTGCAGTACCACTCAACAGGCAAGGATGCATACAGAATCTCACGGCAGATGCCAATGGCAAACTCGACTTCAGCTTGACTCGTTTGACTACCCGCGGAAGAGTACCATCGCAGAGAATGGGGAAAAGGGCAAAGATCTACAACATGGAAAAGAAAAGGATAGTTGAAGGGCAGGAAATCTCGAGCAAGACTGAAAGATGTGGAGAAGAAAGTCATGCGAAGCAAGCCTCACGGTGCTACAGATGCTGTATGGAGACGGCTGCGTCTCGGTCGCAGCAATGGTCTGCAGTATAAACGAACAAAGTAAACAACCTCGGACAAATGACCCGTATGCGATTGGGCAGAGGACACCTTCGGAGTGACTGCGAGATGCGGGCTGTTTTCGGCTGCAATATTATGTGCCTGTGGGAGAAATAGTCATACAGACGCCAGAGACCGCCATCCCGTTGTCCCCACAGCGTGACAGCGGTGTAACTTGGCTACTTGACAGCCTCGTGTCGCGAGTCGTCTGGCAACGCGGACCGGGAAACGGCGGGATGCTCAACATTGCAGATGCGGGTCTCTTGAAGCTCCTGTGATACAATTTTCTTCTGGGTCACTTCGGCGAATATCCCGCATGGATCTGGTCAAGGGGGTGGAAAGGAACAGGGTGAGATCAACGGAGAATTGGTCGAGACGATGGGATTGGCAAGGCACATCCTGATCAGGGGAATTTCGGGCCCTGAGATGAGCAGTGTGATAGTCAAGGAACGGTCCCATAGAATGGTTACCTTCAGATATTTCTTCCAGGCCAATACGGCCTCTTTCGTGCCAATACAGCCGGCAATGCGTGGGCATGAACAGGTACAGGCTGCTCGTGGCAGCTCTGGCGGCAAGCTATGGAAGACGGCATCAAGGGAGTGGGGATGTACGTCAGAGCACATGAGGTTGGCTCTGGGGGAGAGACGGTGGCTGTGGTGGAGTCCCGGTGGTGGTTGGCGTGGTGGGCGCGGTGGTGGCTGTTGTGGTGGGAGAAAGGGAGTGTTGGGAGTGGAATTAAGGTTAGGCCCATTTCCCGAAGCTTGCCAAGACATGCCCGTGCACCTTCCTTATCAGGCCGGATGGACCAACCTACCGTGACAACCCGTGACAACCGTCCCCAATCCTCAACCCCAGCAATATCATTTGCTGGACCAACCTCAGAAGAACCTCTTTATCGCCCCATCCAGCAAGGCTGCAGTGAGCTTCTGCAACCCTCATGCCAGCACGGCTGTGATCGCCATCGACGGCCTCCTGTAGCCTCTGAGCCTCTTATCAGTGCAGCACCAGCAGCGAGAGATAGATATGGCCCCCGGAGATGCAACATTTTCCTGGTTCGCCTATGGCCCAATGCGTCCTAGCTAACTGAACCTGCGTTTCGGGCCTCTGGCAGAGAACCCTTTGATCGACCAGCGAGCATTACTGCATTATCTGCGGAGGAGGGCAACACCCCGTTGGCCTCCTCTCTCCACAGTTAGGCGTGTATAGCGCCATGCCCTGCTGCGGTTGTTCCTTGGTGGCCGTCCGGCATCTCTGTCATGCAGGTGAAAGGCACTACTGACGGCCAATGGCTTCGCACTCTTTGTCACTTGACGTGTCTCTTCGGCGCGAGCTTGCTTGCAAGCTCAGAATATTCGAGACCAAGCCGGAGCGTGAGGCATCAGGCAATGCGGTTTTGAAACTTGCCCATGGGAAAGCAATTTTAACCGATGTGGACCGACTGATAAGGAAAACTTGCAGACTGCAATCAAGTCCCAGCGCAATGTTTGACATGCAGATGTGATTTTCTGCGTGTGAAATGTTGACTTTGCTGCTGTGATAGGGACAGAGTGACTCTCAATTTGAGACTGACGAGAGAACCTTTCTGTTTCTTTCTCCGGTTTGTCCTGTCCGCCCTTCATAGTACGTTTCGCAATGACATTCGAGCCCAGCGTTCTTGCCGCCCTGTCTCTGCGTGTTTCGAAAATTGAGACATTACTCGGTTGATGGTGAAAGGCACATGGAAACAAGTACAGAGGGCTGCTGAAACAGTGGGAAAACAGCAGGATCTCCACGAATATGATATGGTTTTCATCAGGAAAGACAACACTGGTTTCACCAGCAACTGTATACCAACACTCGCTCGCCTGGAACGTGGACTTATATCTTTCTTGACGAAGGTTTAAGACTTTGTAGGTGAAACGAGACCAGAAGAACTCTGTATGTCAGGACAACATCTCGCATTACTGTTACTGGTAGCGAGAGTCTTCTGCCAGCGCTTTTATTCAGGTCCGACTGATGGTATTCAAACCTCATCCAGAGCGACGAGTAACTTCGTTCACGCCATATCTCCCTCGACATAAATGGCGAAGACCTATTGGAACATCATCCACCGAGCACGCCAGCAGAACAGCCAACTCATACTGCCGATACGTATATATGCTCGAGAAAATACTGATGACAAGTCCAATGACTGTAAGAGAGAAAACAACTAGCGCAATCCAAAAGGTCCAGTACTCAACTTTATTCCGACTGTCCTTGAGCAATTGGCGCCACCCATAGGCAGGTTCATTCGACACTTCAATCAAATCACACAGCTGATGGCGCCAGTAGCTGTACTTGCGGAGATCGAGGAGCCGGATACGGCCGTGGTGGCCTAGCTTGTAAAAGTCTTTTTTGTTCTTGCGGAGAAAGGACTTGGTGTCGCGTCCGTCGAAGGGGAAAAGAAGATTCAACGTATCGATCGCTTCGGTCAAGATATCAGATGGGATGATCGAGTCGCCGGACTCGAGGTGATGTATCAGGCAGATCTTGTGCTGATAGACCTTAAGTGCTCGGCGGTGGTGGTTGTACTGGAGATGTTCTGCGAGGTCGTCTGTCCAGTCGATCTGTATGCCAGCGATGTTGGATAGGAATGGTGCTGTGAATTTGGCGTCGATCCTGTACTCCTTGCTGCTCTTGAGAGGGTATTCAGTTCGTGGAAACTGCGCTCGGATGAGCTCGTCGAGCGTGGACTCGTCTTCCCACTCGATGTTCGATGTGTTCGACCTTGCGGGCTGGGTCGTCACGTCCGGAGACCGAATGTTCATGGTGAGGCATAACCGCAATGTAAGCTCGATGGATCTCATCACACTGTCGTCAGAGCTGTTGAGATATGACGTTTGGAGATGTTCCAATATTCTTTTGCGAGCCTTGCCTCGCACTGAATGCAGTTCCTGGATGATGGTACGGACACCGTTTAAATCGCGTATCACAAAGTCTTCCTCGTCGAGCCTGACGGATGAGAGCTCTGCGCAGACATATTCGATGAAAGATTTGTAACGCTCCGTGTGAACGCTCGTCTGAGTAACTTTGGAGTCGGGCCAGAGAGCGTCGACCAGCTCCCAGGCCTGACTGTTGTTCAGAGTCTTCAGAGACTGGGTGAACTGCTTCGAAAAGCAAGGTGAGTCGGCCAGTGTATGTGCATCCGTGGTGATTGATGGTCCTTTGTCCATGATTTACCACGGTCTTGAAGATTCCACTGAGGAAGGTGTGGAAGTTGCTCAGGTGGGAACTTCTCGGTAGACCTCTTGCAGAAGACTCTATGGATAAGAGTACTGAAGATGAGCTTCAAGGCAAAGGTTTCACTGTCTCTAATGGAAGACAGCAGGAAGAGGATGAGAAAGGACTGTATGTGTAGGTACCCTGGGCCCCTGGCTGAATGTCTTTTCAGTATGGCGGTTCTTAGCTTTATGGAAGAGAGTTTGAGGCTCAATCAAATTATCAAGACAGTATACAGGTGAGTTATGGGAAATATGTACCTAAACGCAGGTGGGGATGCTCGTGGAAAATACCTTCATATCGCGTTATGGGAAGGCTGAGCGTGGAGCACAGCCACCACAGCCTCGCCAGGACGGGCTGTGCCATCTCAACTCCACCACTCACCACCAATCCAACATCCAATCATGAGCGTTGCTTCTCAGCCTCATCGAGGCACCTCGTATTGGCACTCTCAGCCTTGCCTTCGACTCGACACCAGCATATCGAGGCCCGAAGTCCTTTCTCCTCCTCCTACTCTACACCTACAGGTAACTGTGCCCTATCACTGCGTCACAGATCTTGTTATCAGCTTCCCATCGGCTCATCGAAGGCCTTCCGCTTCTTCTCTCCTCAAGTCCAGCCCATCCGTGTGTCTCCAGCCTTGCCGCTGAAATTTCATAAACGCGTCAAAGGTCCTCTTCTCGTTCCCGCCCATTACTTACTCACCTTAGCCTTTTGCGCTCTTGCAGTGCCGTCTCCAGTGCCTTTACCTTACAGTTGAACTCATTCCGACGCGCCTCCTGCACTTCGCCTTGGACCGCCCCGGCCAGAGAGATGTTACCAGGATGAAGACGACGAAAGTGAACGCACGATAGAGTTGCCAAAATTACCCTACGTTTCCCTTCCGCATTCCGCATCAATGGCAACACAGTCAGCCGTTATAGAAGAGCAGCGACTTCCCAATGCCAGGGAGAAATCGACTTACCGCTCTTCTTCGCTCCTGAAAGAGCTGTTGTTGACCATAGTACCAAAGTCCTCGCCCATCCACGATGACGACAGTATCAAGCAACCGCAAAAAACCAAGAAGAGCACTTCATTCTCCCGGATCTTTCGCTCGTTTGGTCAGAATGGAACCCCCGTTGGCCATGAGCTCCAGCTTTCTGCCGAAACACAGCTCTCACCGCTATCCATCTCCGAAGTGCTCGAGGCGAGGGAGGACAGCACTTTGATTCACGAAATGACCAACAACGTTGATGCGGGTACCTCCTGGGACGAAGTCCTTCCAGGAACGAGCGAAATCAAACAGGCCAATGGCTCGCAAGTTGGGCCGGCTACTTCGACACCTTCGACACGAGTCGACCAAGGGACGCTTGCAAAAGCCGATTCGGCTCAAGGAGTAAGCCAGCCGGGCGTGCTCAACCCTGATCAAGCCAGCTGCCACGACGAACTTCATACGGAGAACAATGACCACACAGATGTTGTCCCCTCATCTTCTGTCGAGAATAGTTCCTCTTCTGATGCACAAGCTGCAAAAGAGACAAAGGCCGTTCAAGATCATACCGCGCAAGAGATATCCATGCCTAGTGTTCCTGTTACTCCGATGGCTGCCAATGGCAACGCTGCACCATCGCAAATAGAACAAAATCTAGATGACTCGGCTCCAGCGGATGAGGCTACTGCAGATGATGGGAACTCTGAGCCGCAACCGCTGCCAGTGAATCAAGCTTCGGAGCGAGATCCTTCCTCTTCGCGAGCAAACATCAGTGATCTTTTCGAGTGGAGCAACACCACGGCTACGGAAGAGGCTTCAGCTTCGAAAACGCCTGAAAGTTCCAGCTTCTCTGTTCTCATTCACTTTGGAGACTCCCGACTTCATCCTCCAGTCAATGGCTTCTACATTGGGTCTCTCCGCAAATTGCCTGTGCCAGAATCTCTAAAGAAGCAATGGCTAGCAAAGGTCCGGGGTCAGATCCTGATCGATCTCAACAACGTTCTGGCCGTCCCTTCATTATCGGTAGCAGATACTATGTTCGAAGTTGAGCTATACATGGCCGGAAAGTTGGCAAGCCGCTTCGATCCCTCGATTACACTCCAGCCTACGGTCTGGATCGGATGCAGGACTAGGAAATGCAGAAGATTGTTGAAGAAGGCTATCAAAGATCTGGAATATGTCCACGACTTCAGTGTGGGAAAGGTACAGGTCCAACTAAATGGACCACGACCCGCCGCAACAACTCTCATGCATCGACAGGATGACAGTACTCCGAGCTCGCAAGCCAGGGGCCTTACCGGAGGTGCAATAGCAGGAATTGTTGTTGGCGCAGTGGCGGGCTTCTTCACGCTCCTTTGCTTTGTGGTATTCCTATTCCGGCGGAAACGAAAGCAAAGTCAATACGAGCACTCAAATCCAGTATACCACTCAAATCCAGTATACGGGCAGGAGCACGGTTATTTGTACGGCCCGTCTGAAATGGACGGAAATCCCTCGCGTCTAGGATACGAGATGCCTTTGCCGATGGCACATGGCGCTTCTGCGCCACCCAAACCATATAGTCAGACTCATTCAATGGGAAACGTGGAACACCCATCGCTTCCGGTACACGAGGCACCTTCTTCGCTGGAATACCGTGTCCCTGCGCCACCCGTACCATACAGCTACCCCCCTCCAACGGAGAGTATCCAAAACGCGTCGCCTCCGCCGATGGAACTCTCCAGCCATTCGCGACCATGGTCAGCGTATCAGTCGCCAAGACCTGAAATATACGCAAACGAAAGTGATCGTTACGAAGTTCCAGCCCGAGATGCCCATCCCCTGCCTGCATCAGAACCGGGGATGTTCGATGTCCATGTACGCTTTGATATCACCCAATCTCCAGTAGCGGAAAGGCAAAGGTCTGGTGCAGAGCCGTTCTCAGTGTCTCGTGGCGAGTTTGCTGCACATGGAAGTCCAACTCGAAGGCTGGATGAAGTAACCACAGAGACGCCACCGCCAGTAGCAGCATCTCAACCGGTGTTACCCCCAATGCCGCCAGTACCCCCGGAGGTGTTGACTTCGTGGCCGGAGCCGATCACAATCGAAGAACTTGACGAGGATGGAGCTCCTTTGGCGGTGGAGGTGGAACTTGGCCCTCACGATCACACAGCATGTGGCCTCAAGTTGCGCTGCAACGACAAGATCAGCACCGTTGGTGGTATGCTTCGAGTTGGACATGAGCTTCTGGCTGTGACTACTGCCCACGGCTTCTTACCAGATGAAACGAGTGATGAAGATACCGACCCTTCCAATAGTTCGATCATTTCCGACGCTGATTCCAGCTGCGACGATGAAGACGCTGGACTGCCCATCACATCTGCGCACACGTCTCTGTCTTCTGACTCTGCATATTCAAAGACAATGCCGATATCGCCGTACGATCGACGTCTGGAAAAACGCCTAATGAGGACATGGAGACGAATCGAAGGCGTTGTAGAAGTGCTCTTCCCGGACGTTAAGTATGTTGGCGACTCACCCCGGCGTCGTCGTTTGTCTGGCTCAGATTTTGCTCTAATAAAGCTTGACAACAAGTCTTTCCTTGACAATAAATACAAGGAGAACGACGAATTCAGCTGGAATTACATCACCTCAAAGTCCAATCCTATTTTAGGTCATTTAGCGGATAGTGATCTAAAATCGGGTGATATCCACATCGTCGCGGGGACACACAACCTTCTCGATGGCTTTCTTCTTGAGGGTTCATCTACGTTTGCCATGCATGGTTCGACTTTCCAGACGCGCAAGCTCGAGCTTTCAAAACCATTGAGTATGTGCCCAACCCTGTCTGAAAGCAACAGTCAAAAGTACCTTAATAACAGTTTCCAGATGCCGGTGCCTCTGGCTCATGGGTTGTTCGCGGCAACTGTCTATGCGGAGTGATCATCGCCCGCTACGACAACATGCCCTACGCCCATATGTTGACGGCAGAGAAGATGCTCGCAGACATCTCTGTCATAACGAAGACACCCCCTGTCCGTATAGCCACGCATGAGGACTTCCTAGAGCTTTCAGGGGCGCCCCAAGAAGATATTGATGAGAGTATTTTTGAGTTGAAGGATAAGGCCAAGGAAAAGCCTTTGAAAACAAGCCGCAACAGAGGTCGGAAGGAACGTCTTCGGTTCTCCACGCAGGCAGACGCAGCCGCTTTTTGATAATTTGTTATGTGCGGCCAGTCACGCCTCCTTTGATGCTGCTTCAGCTTCTCCCTACCTTTCTGGACCATTGGGGTCTCGAAATCTTGAGACATTCTTCTTCGTCCCACGCAAAAACATCCCTCGGTGTCCAACACACCGTCTGCAAGCCCGGCTACAAAAACGAGAACGTCAGAAATGTGGGATTGTTCTTTCTCATTCGAAAATCGATGTACAGTTGCTGTTCCAAAACCGACGAGTGTGCACAGTGTCACTCCACTCCACCCCGCTACTTTACGTCAAAACCAAATCTATTGGTGTGTGTCAGATTTCTCGCATCTGCTGCAAATTCAGATATTTCGCGGAAGCCCACTCTGGGATATTTACTCCATACGCCTTCTTTTTCAACTTTCAGGGAAATCACAGACCCGTATGACATGGCTGGTCCCCACATATATCGTGGTCGAAGTAATTTCAGCCTTCATTTCAATCAAGCGGCACCAGAGGCAGCCCGCCTACTTTGCTCTGTATAAACTCCAAAGCTTGCAAAACCTTTTCATCTTCATAACGTCTCCCGACCAACTGCAAACTTACCGGCGCATCTCGATACTTCTCAGGATCATCTAAGCCATCATCTGTCAGCAAATCTCGTTCAAAGAAAAACAACGCACTCAAACACAAGAAAAAGAGACTCACAAATCCCATAATTAAACTCATCCTTCTCATTCCTCGGCTGATACCCCTCCTCCCTCCCATCCACCTCCGGCACAACCTTCCCAGCCGGAAACACAACCGCCGGCCAATCTAAAATATTCCACTGCGCCGTATATCCCCAATACTTTGCATGATCAAGCAACGGCGCCGCGCCCGGCCCTACCGGACACAAGATCACGTCGACCCCCGTGTCGAGCAGGAGTTTGGCGTACTCGGTACGGTATTGTTCGCGCGCGAGGGTCCAAGTCCAGAGTTCGGTGATGGAGAGCTCGTGCACGGTGGGGTTGTCGGCGACGATGTGGCGGGAGAGAGGACGCCAGGGTTCGCCGGAGGAATTGATGGCGTCGGTGGTTTGGGCGCCGTTGTCGGCGAAGTAGAGGTTCATCTGTTGATATGGGATGATGAGCATCCGCGGGCTTGCGGCCTGGGGGGAGACACATGTTTGATCTTTTATGAAAGGAGAGAACGACTCACGATGATCTTCCAAGCCCAATCATGCTTATAAGGCGTCCAATCCACAACCTCAATCTCCTCCACCCCCTCCAACTTCCCCACCAACTCCCTCATCGCCCTCAAAACAGGCGGATGCGGTTTAACAACCCCATCATCCCACAACACCCCCACCCTCACCTTCTTCCCCATGGGCTTCTCCAACCAATCCCTCTCCCACCTCCACGGCAACGGCACCAAACTCGGCTCCAGCAACCACGGTTCCGCGTCTATGATCGTCTTCATAAACACCTTAACCCCCTCCAAACTCGTGCTCAGCGGTCCGATAACCGCAATCACGCCTTCTTGTCCTCCCATCGTGGCTTGCCATCCGCCAACCGGGAGACGATAACTCGTGGGTCTGAGACCAAAGACGCCGTTATTCGCCGCGGGGGAGCGAATCGATCCGCCGATGTCGGACCCGATGCCCAAACAGCTTCCTTTGATGCCTAGAAGGGCGCCTTCGCCTCCGCTCGAGCCGCCGGAGGTTAGGGCGCGGTTGTAAGGGTTTACGGTGACGCCGTAGAGATTGCTGGAGCATTCGAGATGCATCAGGGTTTGCGGCTGCGTTGTTCGCGCGTAGAAGACGCAGCCCGCTTTCCATAGTATTTGTAAGATGGTCGATTGGACCGTCCCGACTGTGCCGACGCGCGAGATGTAGCCGCAGTTTATGTCGAGGTCTTTCATGGCGATGTGCTCTTTGACGCTGATGGGGAGGCCGTGCAGCGGGCCGATTGGCTTTTTGTGTTCGGCGTAGTAGTCGTCTAGGTATTTTGCGCGGGCGAGGGCGGCGCTGGGGAGGAGTTCGGTTATGCAGTTTGTGAGTGTTTGGGCTAGGGCGGCGCGGCGGAGGAAGGCGTTTGTTACGGTGGTGGCGAGGAGGGTGCCTGAGGCGAGGGAGGCGAGGAGGTGTTCGGGGGAGGAGGTTGTGATTGTGTTTTCGGATGAGGAGAGGAGTTGGGAGGGGAGGGCTGTAACGTTCAGGGGCAGTTCCGAGGGGACGGTTGGGACTGGGGGCTCGAGGGCTGCGATGGATTCGTCGCGGTATTGTTGCATTAGGTGGGCTGTTTCTTGCCATGTTGGCATTTGGTGGGGTGTTATTGGCATGGTTGCGGGGTGGTGTGATAGAGTATAGGAAGTATGTGGAGTTGAATAGTTGAAAGTAGGGAATAGACCGCGCAGGAGGGAAGGAAGGAACGGACGAAAAATGGAACGAGAGAGGAAACAGATGAAAGCTACATCTAAGCCAAGTCTCCAGGTCTTTTTATCTTGAGTATAAGACTCAATTGGACTGGCTATCGCTGGGGCTTCTTACTGCAGATAACAAAAGCATGATGCTGCATGAAGCTTGCCGATGGGATTGAGCACAGTGTGGGGCTTGGGCGCCATGATCGAGGGGCTACTCGTCAACCTACCTCTACTGATTTGAAAGATCGAGGCCGACGTAAACGGTAGTCTCTTCAAGCGTCGTTGTTGGTGTTGAAGAAATGGAAGGAGGACGTCTGTGAAGTTAAGAAAACGTGACGTTCATCCGCATAAGAGCGCTTTACCCGATCGGTAAATCACGTGTCGACGTTATCTCAGGCTTTATTAACCATTTTCTTTCGGCCCAAATTCTCTTCAATCCGAGATATCTTCATTTGCTTCCCATAATGTAGAGCCGTGATGCTATTCTAGGTACACCAGTTGGGCCTGCAATGTGGGCAATGAACCATGAGCACACCTCCTTCCTTTATGCTGACATGGCCTTCATCCCTTTTTTGAAGAACGAATGCCAAAACGCATTTTCATGCCTCAAGTTCCTTTCTCCATTTCTCCCTTCAGCTCAGCCCATGGACGCGTAAGACACTTCGCTGAGTCCACCTGTTCAATTCCAAGTCTTGATGTTGGCGGATACGAACCCTGATACGGCCCGCCGGATTCCAGGCAGCACTTTTGTACTAGGTAAATAAAAGACATGCAACAACCTTTGGTTCTCTACTATTCAATTCCAATCGTCCTCTAGCACTGCGTTTCTCTCTAATTTTCCTCTTTACCTTCCTTCAAAATGAAAGTCTACATCGTCGGCGGCGGCATCGCCGGTTTAACAACCTACCTCTTCCTCAAAAAGCGCTTCGCAGACACCCAAATCCCGCTCGAGCTACGTATATTCGAGAGCCACAAAACAACTCTCACCCCCTCCCCGACGACCTTCGAGGAACTATCCTCCTCCACGGCCATCGTCGGCGGCGGCTTGGGCATCACCCCGAATGGCATGCGCGTCCTGCTCGACCTAGACAAGGACATCCACGACGCCGTCGTCGCGCAGGGTTTCGTGTGCGAGAACTTTGTCTTCAAAGCTGCGAGGGGTTTTCGCTTGATTAAGACGCCGACGAAGGATTTGAAGGAGCCGCCCGAGTATTGCGTTTCGAGCTCGAGGCAGGGGTTGTGGGAGGTTTTACGAGATGCCGTTGGGTTTGATATTGTGGATTATCGGAGGGTGACGCAGGTGCTTGTGGATCAGTACGGCAAGCCGGTTTTGAGGTTCGCGGATGGGTCGCCGGATGAGGAGGCGGATTTGGTGGTTGGGGCTGATGGGGTGAGGAGTACGGTCAAGAAAGCGGTTTTCGGGGAGGAGAATGAGACGCTTTATGCTCCGCACTTTGAGTATGTGTTCCGCCCCTCGTTTTGAAGTGGAATGAACTGATCGTACCAAGGGATATGGTGGGTGTGGGTGGTTTCGTCGACATGCCTATACCGGAAGAAATTCAGCAAGACAAGAGCATGCTACATTATCTCGGACCAAACGGTAGGCTGGAACTTTGACTCGCCTATGCCCACAGGCTGATTTCTTCAAAGGATCCTTTGGCGTCGCCGCCGCTTCCCCAACCTCCTTGATGTGGTGGTCCACAAACGAAACAGCACAACTCCCCTCCTCCGCAAAACTAGATCCCTCCGAACTGAAAGCTCAACTCGTCGCCCGTCACAAGAACTGGAAAGACCCCCTCATTCACGCCATCATCGAGTCAGTCGAAGTAGACTCAGTCTACCCAGTTTGGACGACGCCACCTCTTCCCTTCTGGGGAGCAGACCGCTGCATCCTAATCGGCGACGCGGCGCACGCTTTACAACCGTACAGCGGACAAGGGGCAAGCCAAGCCCTCGAGGATGCTCAAACATTGAGTCTACTCTTGAGCAAGTACCTTCCCCTGGTATCCAGCGAAGACGACGCGGAGAGGCTCGAGCCGAGCGGCGCGATTGCTGCGGCGACGAAGGCGTTCTATGAAGTGAGAAGTCCGAGGGTGGACGCTATTGTTGAGTTTACGAAGAAGATTGGGAGTGTTAAGAGGGATCAGAATGTGGTGCAGGAGTTTATGGTGTATTTCTTCTTTTGGGTGATGGGGCAGTTTCCGTTTATGGGTGAGTGGGACGGAAAGGGATTGATGGGACCTCTTACTGACTTTTGTTGTAGGGAAGCTTTTGCTTGGGGATTATAATGAGAAGCTGGCGAGCTGGAATGCTTATGAGGAGGTGGAGAAGTATTTGAATCGCGGGAAATGATTCAAGAGCCTGTTGCAAATGCTCGAGATTACTACTATCAATTCTCGGAGTCAGTTGGCGAATATGTTATCTTCGTCCTGGCTTGCAAAGAGTAACTAGCCTGGATGATTGAAATTACATAGCACTAGATACCCTCCAACCACGTGCTACCTCTTGACATACCTGAATCACGTGCCACGGTCTTGGCATGTTGACCTCCCTTCTAGCATGTGCCCCTCGCCCGAAGACTCGTTCAATTGCTGGCCTCGCAGCCGGAACATGGTATCCACATATCCGCACCCCTCCAAGCCGCCCTACCCCAGATTTTGATATGCCCAAAGACGTATATAACGTGCAGAGCCTCCATCTCCCCTCCACGTTCCTCGTCTGGGGAACCTCGGCACCCCGCGTCAAATGAGTGACATTTCCATCGACGTCTCGGGACATGTTGCCGTGACATTGCTGTAATACCTGATGCATGCCCTAACATCTCCATACTGTCTCTCTTCGTATCTGCTATCTTCCTGCCGTCGTATTATTCTTTCATCCAGCTTTGATACCCGTGTCTCTACATCTTTCAATTGCTTTTCAAATCCTACAGCTCCCCGGTATTATTCCTCTGGTGATAGTTCTGCACCGACTATGAGCCGTGCGAGCGACCACAAGCCATCGGAGAAGGCGAGGAAATCTCCCATGGTTCCCAGGCCCAGCGCAAGGTATGAGACCGGACGACAGGGCCTTGCGGACCTCACGTCAACCTACAGTTGACTGCATCTAACACAATCCAGCGTCCTCCTCATCTCTCCCACGAACCAAGTCCTGCTGCTCCACCGCGTCCAAACCTCGAGCGCTTTCCCCTCGGCGCATGTCTTCCCCGGCGGCAACGTCTCGACCTACCACGACGGCGAGCCCCCAGCGCCAGACCACCCAAACAGACACGAAGACGGCGAGGTATATCGGTATGCGGCGATAAGAGAGACATTTGAGGAGAGCGGCATATTATTAGCGAAGAACAATGGCTTTGGGAGGTTAATAGAAGTCGAGGATGGTGAGAGGGAAGCGGGGAGGAAATTGGTGCATAAGAATGAGGTACCGTTCAAGACGTGGCTAGCAAAGAAAGGTGGACGAGCAGACATTGGTACACACCACATAAACCAGCCTGTCCGTCTCCATACTAACCTCCCCAGAAAACCTCATCCCCTTCACCCGCTGGATAACCCCCACAAACGTCCCCAAACGCTTCACAACCCAAATGTACCTCTACTTCCTCCCTCTCCCCACCTCTCAAGCCCCTGTTTCCGCCTCCATCGGCCCCCTCCCCACAACCTCCGAAGCAGTAATCCCCCCACCAACCCACGACGGCGGCCTCGAACATACCGCCGCCCGCTTCCTGCCTGCCGCGTTCTGGCTCTCCATGGCGCGCAGCGGGGAGATAATCCTCTTCCCGCCTCAATTCTTCCTGCTGCACCACGTCTCGCAATACCTCAACCCGGACGTGCCGGGCGCGCTTGAACCGGATATGCTAAGGCAGCAAAGGAAGGAGTTGCGCGACTTCATATACAGGAGGAGGGAGGGCGAGCCCAGTTGGGCGGATGCGTGTATTTCGCCCACGGGGATGACGAAGAGGTTGGAGGATGGACGGCAGATTTTGGGGCTGGAGAGGGCGGGGCCGGAGTTGGAGGGGAGTGGGAGGAGGGGGGTCAAGGAGTGGGTTTGTTTTGTTAGGTTTACGAAGGAGGGTCCGAGGGAGGTGGATGTGGGGTTGAGGAGTGAGGTTTTGGGACAGGGGAAGGAGGCGAAGATATAGGGGCTGTAGGGGTGAGGATTCTGGGTTGTATTAGGTATGCATGCATACGTGTGGTCTGGTAAGCGATAAATGGAGGCTTTTGCATATAAGCGATGATCATATCACAGCTTCGAGGTGTCCAAGCTGCAACTGCAGAATACGGCTTTCAAGAATCAATTGTGGTAACAAGAACCTCATGAAGTAGTTACGCTTTCAACTTCATCTCGTGGTCGTATCTCATCACCCCTTTCCACAATTATGTTTTTTCATTCCCTAATCCCCATTTTGCTTCCATCTCACATCCCCAATCCTGCCCTCAACCACCCTAAAGCATAGTCCCCAAATTCACATGCACAGCCTTCTTATTCGTATACGCCTCCAACCCCGCCTCGCCCAACTCCCTCCCAATCCCACTCTGTTTCACACCCCCAAACGGAATCCGGAAGTCGCTATCGTTACTGCTATTGATCCACACCATACCCGCCTCAATATCCCTCGCAACGCGATGCGCCTTACTGATATCGCGCGTAAACACCGCACTGCCCAATCCATACGTAGTATCATTCGCGCGCTTGACGGCCTCTTCTTCGGTTTCGAAAGACGAGATAACAACAAACGGTCCAAAGACCTCTTCGCGGAAAATTTTCATGTTATCCTTGACGTCCGTGAAGATGGTCGGGCTGATGAAAAAGCCCTTTCCCCCGCCGACTTTGGTGAATGGCTCGCCGCCGGAAATCAGCGTCGCGCCTTCGGATTTCCCGCTCTCGACGAAGGAGAGGACGCGCTCGTATTGCGTCTTTGTGACCTGGGGGCCCTGGAACGTGGACTCGGCGAAGGGGTCACCGACCACGCTAACCTCTTTGACAGTCTTCTTGAATTCCTCGACGAACTTTTCGTAGACGCCCGCTTGCACGAGGACGCGCGAGGTGGCGGTGCAGATCTGGCCCATGTTGGACATGATGCCGATATGGGCCCACTTGACGGCTTGTTCGAGATCCGCGTCGTCGAAGACGAGGAGGGGGCTCTTTCCGCCCGTTTCCAGCGTGATGTTTTTCATGGTCCCGGCAGCCATCTTCATGATTTCGCGGCCCGTGGCCGTGGAGCCCGTGAAGGCTATTTTGGCGATATCGGGATGCTGCGCCATCGCCGCTCCAGCCTTGCGACCAAGGCCGTTGAGGATGTTTACCACGCCGGGCGGGAATCCGGCCTCTTTGATCAGGTTCGCGAAGAAGAGGATGGAGAGCGGCGTCTGCTCTGCAGACTTCATCACGACGGTGTTTCCGGCGGCGAGGGCGGGGCCGAGCTTCCAGGCGGCCATGGCGAGCGGGTAGTTCCAAGGGATGATCTGGCCGCAGACGCCGACGGGTTCGCGGAGCGTGTAGGCGAGTTTTGCGGGCGTGGTTTCGATGACTTGGCCGTGGATTTTGTCGGCGTAGCCGGCGTAGTATTTTATTGCGCCTGAGACTTCGGAGAGGTCTTCGTTTAGGGCGACCGAGTAGGGTTTGCCTGTGGGGAGGGGGTGTTAGTTCAGGGGGGTTTGTCACGTGGTTTCATTTTGGGGTTGATGTGAAGGAGAGAGATTTGGACATGGCGCCGTAGAGGTGGAAGGAGTGAAAAATGAAATGTTAAAAGTTGCAATATCGGCTTACCATTATCCCACGTCTCGATGGTAGCAAGCACCTCCTTGTTCTTCTCGATCAGCTCGACGAGCTTGAACATCAGGTCGCCCCTGGCCGTGCCGCCAATATCCCTCCATGACGGGTCCTTGAAAGCTTTTGCGGCCGCGGCAACTGCCTTGTCGACATCGTCTGGAGAAGCTGCCTGGACTGATGTGATTTCGGACTCGTTTCTACAGACATGTATATTAGTTTCTTTTTTCCTTGTCCACAGGCTCAATAGGCCAAGGTAGGGGGCTTGGAACGTACGTGGGATTGATGCTGGTGATAGTCTCCCCATCCGAGCTCTTCACCCACTCATTGTTGATGAAGAGGCCGGTGGGTTGGGTATATTTGACCCCATTAGGAGCCGTGAGTTCGACAGAGAGATCGGCCATGGTGTTGATGTATCGTCGTGGCTTTAAAATCAGATTCTTCCTAGAGGAAAACAGCAATTGACAAGTAAGAGTGGGCTTATTTGATCTGAAAAGCAGCGATGGGGGAGAGAGAAGTTTTATTGACATGGAGAAGGCGAATGGGGCGAGATCACATATAATAATCAGTCGTGGTTGACGTTGCCCCGCGCCTGTGATAGCTTTGCTCTGACAGGAGTGGCTTGATAACGCGATGGGGGTAGCACTTCCTATCGTGGTTTAGCGGGGGTTTGCACGGCGACCTTCAGTTTTGCCTCTTGCTTCGACACATCAAGAAACATCATCTATTTGCCAATTCTATTGGTAGCTATTGGAAGCTTGGGTGTTTCTAATCAAATACGCATCTCCTTTTCATATTCTTCTTATTCTGCAGCGCTTGAAATGGGCTGTCTAACAGCTCTAAACATCCCCTTTAAAGCATTCTTCTACTTCTCCCTGTCTCCTCTACTCGCTTTCACCATGATAGCCTGACACACACCGAACCTTTGATATTTGAATTATCACTCTATGTTGCAACCTTTCCTGAACCATAATGAAAAACAGTCATCCCAAATCTCTCAACAATGCGGCTATCAAATGACTTCGTCCAATTGCACAGTGTCTACCTCTACGCTCCGAAACATATCGCTTCCTTCAAATCTTGATCTTCACCATCCTGATTGTTCAAGAATGGTATATCCAAAAATACTCACCGGCAATATCGCAGGCTTCCATAATGGCCACTCCAAGTTTCTAGAGCTCATCATACCTGATCAGATAGGGGCTTCTTCGCTCGAAACATCTCGCTCTTACGAAGTTTGATAGCTCCCACGCCAACTTCTCGAAAGCCGGCGGATGCAATGAAACTTACCAAATACATATTCAACTAAAAGCACCGGCTACCTACTGACCGAAAGTTGTAGGAAGAAAAGAAAATATCTATCCATAGAGAAGCTGGTTCAAATTGTCCAAAGCTGATCATACCTGATGAGCCTTACGTATCTATACTTCAAGACATGTTGTTCCTGTCAAAAATAAATATCTACAGTCTAGAAAGCGCGAAAATCAGCAACCCAAGGAAGATTTTCGGTCTAGATATCGTCAAAAGTGCTAATTACTTACCTTCAGATGCAGGGACCAGGGCGGTATATGGCCCCATCTATCTCATCATACACGCGCAAATTTGATCATTTAAGCTTGGTAGGCTGCGGCTCAGGGGGTTACAGATGCGGAGCTTCAGCTCAGCTTTTCGTAGTGCGGGGCACGGTATGATTAGCTGAGCTGAAGCCCTGGCTCTGTAAGCCCTTGGTCCAGGTGGAGCGTAGCGATGCCGCAGCCAAAATAAGAGAGAAAATTAAAAATAAATGAAGGTGTAATAGTGGTACGAATAAGAAGTCAAATCACTGCACGTGACGTCAAATATCAGAGAATGTAAATAAAGTGTGTTGATAGATTGATCGCTGGCTTCTATATTGCGTCGAGAGCCAGCGTATAAGTATCTCAGCTTGGACTAAGGACAGGCTGGCTTCAGTCACTCTCCGTTAGACTGTTGAGTGTTGAGCTATCTACCAAAGGACCCCAATGGCCCAGTTTGGCCTACATTGGCTCAAAGTAGACTTCTACGTTGACCTGATGATTCATTGCAACCGACCGGTAGTAACTTGGCCCAGTTTATCTCAACTGGGGCTTTCGTATGCATTGGGTGCGCATATGTGAAGGTTTGTGTCCCGTGATATGTCTCACGTGACATACTACAAGAATTCCAGAAGGTTCAAGATGGGGTACTCGGATTCGGATTCGGATTCGGATTCGGATTCGGATTCGTTGATGACAAGACCTTGATCACGTGGGGAGAAACTGCGAGGCAGAACTGCACAAGGCTCACCAGGGCACACGAAAAGTGTGAACAATGGGCTGCGGAATCAGGTGCTCGATTCGCCCCAGAAAAATACCAAATGATCCATTTTACAAAGAAGAGAAACTCCCTAGACCTTCAGTCTACAGTCCAGATCCAAGGGCCCAGCAGAGCTTGTCTCGTCACTGCGAGTCCTGGGGATCTACTTCGACAAGACACTATCCTGGACAGATCACATCCGGAGAGTATAGACAAATGGGCTACGGTCCTTCGAGTGCCTTAGCCGAGTCGTGATATCAGTTTGGGGCCCAGCTGTACGCAAGTCAAGACTCCTCTACACGGCGGTAGCCCGCCCGATCATGACATACGGATCGCAGATCTGGTCCATCGACGAAGACGGTAAAAAGATTAGCCCTACTAAGGTGAAAGCCCTTGAGGTGATCCAAAACAGATGTATAAAGCGGATCCTAGGGGCATACAAGAGGACACCAGCGGCAATCATCGAGCGAAAGGCAATGATCCCACCGATCGGCATATTCCTCGAACTGCAGGCTACTCAGTGGGCCTTCTCCACGATCCCAAACCCAGTCACAAGAGAGATTGAACAGGCTACCGAGGAAGTCTGAGAGGATGCAACAAGGCCCCCGAGGAGACGAAGAGGCAGACAAAGAGCCCTAAGAGGGGAAAAGCCTCCGACAGCTACAACCGCCATACGAGACGGGGCTAAGCGAATCCAGGATCGACAAATGAAGAAACAAGCGGGTGCAGGGCCGACAACCCGAGAGAAGTCAAGGATGAGCAACGTCGAGAAGGAAATCGACTCACACTTTACTGAACAATGGAAGAAGAGATGGCAGGCCATAGCCATCACCTCCTAGGGAGCTACGTAGAGGACCAAGTGGGAACAGACACCACTGGCTCTCTATTAGGGACTCTCAAAACACGCAGCAACTGCCCTATTCCTCCTACGCTCAGAGATTATGGGCCTAAATGGATGGCTAGTAAGAATTGGAGTCCCAAGGGTCCTACCTGGGTGCACATGTGGAGCTAATAGACAAACTTTAGATCACATTATACAGTACTGCCCTGACCTAAGGGAACAGAGGGCCTATCTCTTAGCTGAGACGGGAACCACTGACATCCGTAGGATAGTGAACAACAAGAAGAACGCAGGGAAAGCAGCCCGGTGGCTGCTGCGGACAAACGTGCTGGCCCAATTCAGGGTAGCACTAGAGATTGAGGAGGAGGAGATGGAGGGGTGGAAGCCGTTCCAACCCCTCGAGGAGGTGTGCTAGGAAGACGCTGTCGTATAATGGCAGCACAGTCCCGAGCAGAAGAGGCCGTAGAGCCGCAAAGAACGGAACCGAAGGCGGTTGAAAGAGAAGGTGGGATTTTACTAGAAAGGGGGTCTAATCCCCTAGCTAGGTTTTACCCACGGCATCTGAGTGTATTTACAGTGTATCAAACCTGGTGACAGGAGCGACAGCGAAAGAAGATCTGCGAATCAATCCACAGGGAAGATCTTAGAAAGCAGTGAAGGACTGAATGTGTAGAGATGCTTGTGTCTCTGAAGATACAAAGGACTCTGCTAAATACACGAAAGGTCGCGCGAGCGCATGAATGCGAGCGCCAAGACTAGCACTTCATACTCTTGAAGGAAATGAATGTTACCATAGAAATTGTACTTCATGCAAACCTTCACCGATAGCAAGTCTGACCTTGATAAGGATAAGCAAGGTTACCCTTCAATACAAGACTCAGCTGAGTAGGGATTCAGTGAAGTATTCAACTGCAATAGTCCATATATCAGATTTAACACAGTGTTCATAGACCCATTGGGACCCAGGTAGCACTATAAATTGATTTTATATATATATAATATAACATCGATTTCAATAGAGGACACCCAAGTTAAGACTAGGCCGTATCCAGTGTTGATGTATGCTCCGGTCCCCATGCCTTCTCTTTGCCCGCCAGCGCTCGCTGGTACATCTTCTCCGCCTCGTCAAGCCGCCCTAAGGATTTGTAGAGTAAGCCCAAGTTGTTGACCGTAGAAAGTGTTGATGTATGCTCCGGTCCCCAT
>ML977183.1:128580-238956 GCA_010015705.1 Aulographum hederae CBS 113979
GACCGTATCCAGTGTTGATGTATGCTCCGGTCCCCATGCCTTCTCAAAGCCCGCCAGCGCTCGCTGGTACATCTTCTCCGCCACCTCGAACCTTCCCTGATTCGAACACATGTATGCAAAGCTGTGCAAAATCCAGTCTTTAACATCGTCATTTAATCTGCCATCATCAAAATACCCCCAACATTTGGTTAAGTGGCGTAAGAGCCGCCGCTGAGTCACCCATGAATTCTGCGCATTGTTATTTGGTACGTGCCTACCAACACACTCCAGCGCTACACCGGCCATCTCAGAGTTCCATTCTTGGTTTATCACATGGATCGTCCAGGAGTGTACACAACCGTGCATCCCGTACCCCTTCGACTCAACCCCGCTCTCTTCAAAGGACTTGTCCACTTCTACTAGTCCGTGGTCGCACAGCACCCTCACTGCCTCGTTGAAGCTAAGCTCGTCTGCGGTCAGTCGGCAAAGCCATTCCGAGCCACCAGTGCTCCCTTCTCGTACAAGTTCGAACCACAGGTCCTGGTTGTCAAAATACGCCCATAGTTGAAGTAGCTTGGATGATAACTCGTTCTGCTGCTTGATATGATCCCACGACAGCTGCCATGTCGAGTACAGTTGCCGGTCTTCGTACGAGCTTACTTCAGGGCTCGTCTGCTGCAGCCTCAGCCATGACGCTCGATATAGACGAAGGTAGTCTGCAAAGCTAGTCGTCACCTGGTTAAGGTAAGCGCCGGCGGTAGCCAAGGCCAGCGGGAGACCATCCAGCTCTTCAGCAAGCTTGGCGGCATCAGGATCTGAAAGCGTCAGTGTTGTATCTACTAGAACACATACAACTCACCATCTGTTACACCCTCGCGATATGAAGCATCAGACAGGATCTGTAAGCTGTCGCGGATATCTTCTAGCTTACCTACCTTTATGCGACGGCCGATACTAACTTTCGACGACCTTGTTGTGACGATTACCGAGCCATGATGTACTTCGGGTAGGAAATGTCGTATATCGACTACCCGAGGATCCGCGTTATCAGGCACCTTAGGGTTGTCGTAGTTGTCGAACACCATCAACCATCTCGCGTTCTTGGCATGCTCCAGCCATCGCTTAACGGCTGCCATTACTTCGTCCGGTTTGCTGTCATCGTTGATTGCACCGAGCTGGCTGGCCGATGGGTGTTCCTGTAAGATTCGTCTTGCTAAGCGCGAGTAGCTCTGCTTTACCGACACTTCGTCTTTGATATTCACCCAGAATATCGCTGAATAGTCGTCACGGTGTGCTTTCATGTATGCGATCGCTAGTTGCGTCTTGCCAATCCCACCTAGACCGTGCAGAGTGACTGCTTGACGGCCAGTGCTTTCGCTGAGCGTCTTGTGCATTGTAGCAAGCTCGGCTTGCCTCGCGACAAAGCGATCGGTCTCAGAGGCCTCAGGCAAACTGAAGACGATATTGAAGCTCTCTTTAGAGTTGGTACGAGCTGCAGATAGCTACTGTCATTACTTGCTCATTTGCTACACGCTGAAGTTATATACCTGCATGGACCCTACCCTCCTCTGCCCACCGCAAGGCGATAGCCTCGCTCGCACTCTCAGCCATAACCCGCAGATGCCCCGACACAGTCCTATATCCACTGTCTTCTTTCGATGCGAATTTGACCATGTTGATATGGTCTGCGTGGATGGCGATCGGTTCGGCGTCAGCAGCGCCAGGAACAACTGCTGATGCCTTTGGTACCACCTATACTATTAGCCCTTTCGCATTCTCCGACAGAAGTAGGAACATACCATGATTGAATGACCTAGCCGCGTTGGTGTCTTGTACTCCTCGTACGCAAACTTTGTTATAAAACTACTGCTAATTGGATTATACTGCCCAAGCTGCTGTTGAAGCCATTCCGAGTTTTGCTCGAGATGCTTCATCAACCGGTCGCCCGCGGCTACAAACACCGATGCTACATTGACCAGCAGCTTACCTAGCTGGACCCCGCTGCCACCTTGGTGAGGCGTGCCCATGAAAATAATCCCGTATGTCGACGTCTTGATCGATAGATGTTCTTCCAGCGCGCCTTTGCGAGCGGCGTCTGAATGGATCAGAGCCTGGTCCGGTCAGCTGCGCAGACAAGAGAAATAAAATGAGGCTTACGCTCTTGACGATAATCCCACCTAGACTATGTGCTACAAAGAGAATTGGCCGTTGCGTTGTCTGATATAGTCAGAGTCACATTCAACTGCTACCTTTGGCCATACCATTGAAAGCTTTCTCTGAAGGCAAAGATCCGACACTAGTTGCCTGGCATGATCATAAAGATATTGGCAGCTGACGCGGCTGCCATGAGTGTTTGCATCGTATCCCCAGCAGAAGACGCGCGCATTCGGGATGTCGGTTGGGAGGAGGTCGCGGAGCCAGTGGGTGCCGTTGGCGGCCGTCCAGGTCTTGTCGCTGTGTCCGTTCAAGCCATGGACAACAATGATACTGGAAACTGTCAGGATGATCTTTGGATAAGATAAGTAGCTTACTCTACGACTGGCTGTTCCCCCTCTGCCACGACGTTTAGGCCTTGGGCAGGCGCCTCGAGAGGCTCCTTCCATTTCGACGAGCTGCCAGCCTGCTGCAATGTTAGCTTGAAATAGAGGTTGAACAGAAGGCGCAGTACATCATGTTTAGGTTTATTTCGAGAGGGAATTAATGGTCGCAACCAAGACGGCGCCATGTTCTGAATACAGTGTTTGCCGAAGTCGAGATAGCTGGAGTGGTATCAACAGCGCTTGTGGCTCGAATGATGGAGAGTCGAGTAGTTGGTTAGATGATGTTGTTGTTGTAATCTCGACCTTGTCGAGGATTCAACTAGTGGCTGGGAACACGTGACCTCCTATGGACACAACCAGATATAAGATTTCCAGACCTCCAAGCCGATTATCTAACAGATATACTTATACTCGGCCCAGCAAATTAATCAAACATGCCAAGTACACCCGGATGTCTTCATCTCTGCTTTTGTTTAACTGACTCTTCTGTTGACGCGACTTGACCAACCCAATTTCGAAGCACACAAACATCAATATGGACGCCGCATGAGACTCCTTCCGGCTATTCTGTGATGAAGAATCATGCTCCATCTGCTGCCTCCTACGGGGTGATTATTGGGAACGTGTTTCTGTATGATTGTTGTTGTGCAGGATCACGTGATAGCTTGGCACCCGTGTACATAAGCTCGCCTGCCCCCTAGATAGATCAATCCAATCGTCGACCACAACAATTGTTGTACACGATTATGAGAGTAGAAAGAAAAAGACATTGGCTGACTATTCTCTCACGCAACATGCACTGTAATCATTGTGTGCTGTATCCGGAGCACATCGCAGCGTTTGCTCGCTACGATTACGTTCAATGAGAATTATTCGAAGCCTACGCATAGGTGTCTCGAATTTTGACACGGAGCAGGAGCATTGCGCTTGCATCAAACTCACTTATAGCACACATTCGCAAATCACATCGGAGATATAGGTAAGAAGGCTTCATCGATGATATTTTCAGGCCTCAATTACTACTCCATAAACCAGGGCATATTATTCGGGATCTCAACTTCTACCCAAAATCCCAATGCCATTTCAAGCCTCACAAAAGAGGACTGGTATCCCATGTCCCATTCGATTACCCATGAAAAAGAACCCATAACCCATCCTGTACTCAAGGTCAATCATGACTGATGCACGGTTTTCAAGGTCCAAAGACAAGAAGACCGAGTCCGGCAAGGTCCTAGACCTCATCCTCAGGAACACCAGCCTGATCGCCATTTGCACCTTCGGCATCATCCTCAGCGCCAGCAACCGTGATCTCATCGTCGGAGTCGGCTTTGGGTTCGGGCTATCGCGTGTTGTCAGCCATGTCTGTCGTCGACACCATCGAGAGTACAGTCCCGCCTGTCCAACAACTGAATGAAAATGAATCGGGACAAGGAAAGGAAAGGAATCGATCGACAAGCAAAGGAAAGAAACTGGAAAGTCAGCAACTCACCTTGACAACCGCACCCTTCTTCCCACCCCTAGCACCACCCCTACCCCTCCCACTACCACCCGCAGCACCACCACCGCGCTTCACCCGCTTCGGCGTCGGCGTCATCTTCTCCGCTCCATCCTCACCCTCCCCCTCCTCGTCACTATCCTCCCCCTTCTTCGCAAACTTGACAGGCGTCTTCCGCTTCATCCCACCACCAGCAGCACCACCCTTCTTCACCGGACTAGCGCCCTTCTTAACCGGACTAGCACGAGCCGCCTCATCATCGTCAGCGGCGGCAGCGGCTTCGGCGGCTTCGACGACGTCTTTTGCTGCGGCGGCGAGTTTGCGTTTGATGCGGCCGAGCATTACGCTGGCGGAGCCGGAGGTGTAGCCGGCGAGGGCGGCGAGTTTGTTGTAGTCGACCTGGGTGAGGGAGGGGGTTAGCGCGGGGATTGGGAGGGTGGTGTGGCATGGTATGGTCGGGAGTGGGGTTGGAATTATGGTGGTGTTGGGGTTTGCGGTGGTGCAGGAGCTGAAGATGTTTGGGTTGGGTTGAGTTCGCGAGCGCGATGAAGACCAGAACGGGAAATGAGAGGACAGAATTGGATGAAGGATGGAAAGTGAAACATCATTGCCATGACAAATGAGCGCTGGCTGCTGGGTGCTTTGTTCTCGAACTCAGACGTAGATGTGCAAACTGAATTGAACCGCAACCGCAACGAAAACCAGAACAGGAAACGAGAGAATAAAAGCAGAAGAAGACTGGATAGTGAAATGGCACAATGAGGAACGAGCACTGGGTGCCGGGTGCTCGTGTTTGAGTTCAGATTGGGGATTTGAAGTGAGTTGCAACGCCGCAACAACAAACCCCAAAAATGAGAACAACGACAACCCGCAAATCCTCTCACATACCTTTGGCTGAATATCAAAGCACTGCCACGCGAGCGCGAGGAGACGCATCTCCTTCTCCGAGAGCGGAATAGCCTTATCAGACATTTCGGTGTGTTGGCTTGTTTGTTGTGCTGGGTGTGGTTTGTTGCTTGGAGATGAAGGGTTTTGAGTTTGGGGAGCTGTTGTTGCGTGAGGTCAGTTGGGTTGTGGTGAGATAACGGGGACTGGAATGGTGGTGAGGGAATTGAATAACATTGAAGCGGCGAGGTTTGTGTTGTGGAGGATGCGATGGAGGAGAGAAGGGAGAGGACGGGTGGGTCTTACTGAGATGTTGTGTGGATGCTGTGGAGCTGCGTTGTTGCGGTGTTGGAAGCAAGAATGGTTGTTTGGATTTTTGAGAAGAGGAAGAAGAATAGGTGAATGGAAGAGGCAGAAGGGCGGAATAAATAGATTCGGCACTGTAAAAGTTCACGCGGCGCCGTAAGGCAACGTGATCCTCTGTGGTTTGGCGTAGGTAGGCTCTGGAAGACCACGGAAAATTAAACACCTGCAGCTCTCGGTCGCCGACCTCGAACTAGAACGGAGTTAAGAACAAGCCTCTTTCTTCCTTAACTTGTTATTAACTTGTTAAGAGAATGCAGGATTGACTTTGAGGAAGTCTTCCAATTGAAATTACTCGGGAGTAAGCTATTGAAATTCATGAAGCCTCTGTTATACCGAATAACCATTCGTCCAACCTGTAAGTGCCTTTATTACAAGTTTTAGTAGACGAATGCTACAAATTGCAATCGAATCTTAACCAATGCATGACATGGAATTCAATCGTGCTCCAGGACCGGCAAACTGTGATGCAGTGAATGAGGATCTCCTTACGTGTGTCCAACCCAAAAGCATTTTCGAAGTGAGACTTGCGTTTGTGATCTCGTCAAAGGCATCTTCCACTAACTGTAAGAATCTGATGTTGGAGAAGTCCAAGGAAATGATAAACGTTAGACAACAGACTTTGAATTTCTCGCCCATGTGGAGGCAAGTGATACTTCCACGACAATCCACCTGAGGTCCCGTATCTCAAAGACCTGCTGGACCAGTGGAATACTAGACGCCCTCAGAAGATTCCAATTTCGAGATCCATCGCCGCGCAATCCTCTTATTCGGCTGAAAGTCGTCAAGTGGAAAGAAGGGAAACCAGAATAAATAAACCAGCGGCAGACACAATACAACCAGAATAAGATGCTTCGATATTTGATTGAACATTCCAGGTCCATCAACAGAAGAAGATAAAGCTAAGATTCGTAGACTAAGAGGGTATCGAACGGAATAGAAAAAGCGTCAAAAAGGAGAGAACATGCCATCGTGTCATGGACCGTAGGGTATTTTTCATCAACCACCTCTTTCAACTCTGGAGGCCGGAGTATACATTACCAATCCAGCGTTCAAAAGCACCAGAATCACCTCTTCACCAGATCCAACCACCAAAATCCACTCTCCCACTCTTCAAAACAACGTCCCATACAGCATTCCCCATCCATCTCCCCCCTCAATACTGCCCCAGCGCACTCCCCCTCCCATCCTCAAAATACCCCTCCATCCCCGCCTCCACTGCCTTCCTCATCGGACTCTTCGCCGGCACAATCGGCCGCAGCCCCATCCCACTCCCCGTCCCCATGACCTTCTTCTCCGGCGGGAAAAGCAGCATATTGCCCTTTCGATCACCAAAGGTCGAACCCGTCGGTGAGCGCGCGTCCAAGTTGCGTCCGTCGAGCTCGCTGATGATGTCTTCGTCGCCGAACATGGGGAGGGGCCCTGCTTGTGGGTTCGGCGAGGAGTGCGAGTGCGTGAAGGAGGGGTGCATGGGGTGGATTGAGGGCGGGAGGGGTGGAGACATGAGACCGGCGCGGCTGATGGCGCCGGCGCGACCTTCGGAGTGGGCGTTGCGGGTGCGGAGGGGTTGAACGGAGGCGGAGCGGTCGCGATCGCGGTTGAGTTCCGGACTGGGCATTTCAGTGGCGCCAAAGGCGTCGTTCCAGCGTCGGGGTGTGAGCCAGCAAAAGCTGTTTTCTTGCGTTGCTTCGGCGATGCTGCTGCCTTCTGTCCAGCGGCGGCCGTCGATGTTGCGGCCGGGGACGCGCCAGGGAGGACAGCCGTCGAGGCTGCAGGAGAGGAAGTAGCGGCAGCCTTTTGTGTACTTGAGGCCGGTCATGTCGACTGAGACGGTGGAGAGGATTTGGAGGACGCCGTAGAGGAGGATCCAGCGGCCTAGGCGGGCGCTTTGGGGGTTCATTTCGGTGGAGAGATGGAAGGACTTTTCGTACTTGATCAGTTCGTCGATGATCTTGTTGTCTTTATTGAGTTTGTTAGTATATGAGCGCCATCTAGAGAAGGAACAATGAGAGGTAGAGGGAGTTGGATCGCCTACCCTCGAGAGAAGTGCCAAATCGCTTGATATTTGTTGCTCGATGGAACGCTCGGCTCATCTGTATCTGCTCCTTCGGATCTTTCGGCGCTGCGACAGGTTTCATTTTACGGAACCCCGAGAGGAAACTCTTTTTCGTCTTTTCTTCCTTCGGCGCCGGGCCAGTGCTCTCTGGTAGCAACGGAAACGGATGTGGAATATGTTTGTATCCATGTTTGTAGTCAAAGGCTACAAGCATGTCCGTGATGGGGATATCCGAGCAATCTGCCGTGAAACCTCCAGACCGAGGCCGTTCAGAAACGATCTCCCATTTCCTGGTAGACCGCTCTTCTGTGGCATCCCAGACGGCATTGCGATCAACAAGATAATCGTAAATGGCGCCAAAATCCGCCTGCAGTCGCTGCACAATGTCGCGAGACAGCCATCGACCGTTCACCAAGACAGGCGGTGGCCATCGTCGGTATTCGCGTTGGTAGAAATCGAGGAAGAACTCCTGGAAAGCTCTCGAGCTCTTCAAAGCTTCGTTGTTCCCAGATATCCGTTCGCTGCTCCATAGATCTGGGAAAGAAAATTGGTCCAGTCGCTCTTGAGCATCCAAGAGCTTCAGCTGTAGTCCTTCGTACGCATCATCGAGGGTATGTCGTGAGAAATGAGAGAGCTTGGAGAATGCGTGAGTCGAGAGTACGTCGGAGGACATCATGCCAACGCAATGCACAAACGTCTCCGTATACCCATCTTCCCACTGCACATTGTCTTGCTCACACCATCGAAGTAGACCTAGAGCAGCATCCATGTTGCCGCGCACATCGTCGAGCTTGGACTCAATGACATAGTCCAAGATCACCTTTCCGATATCCCATTGCTGGCTCGGGGCATTCATTTCGTAGTATGTTCTCATGACCTTTTCCAGATCGTAAAGCATCTCAAAAAAGTCCGGCCCAACAAGATTCTTCCCGCAAATCAATGCGAGGAAATTTCGAACGGCGATGTAATGGCGCCGTTTCTCGTGGGGCCCGGTGATGTTCCCAGGGGGCGCAAACCATATCTCGTAAGTAATGTCGGTCTGATCTTGGCTGCGGGCGGCGGTCGATCCAATGTCGCTCGGGGCCGTTGACATGGGAGGTGTGGGCTGGTTGTAAAAGTTCTGGTATTGGCGTATTGGAGGGCTGACGAAATCAGAGGGCAGTGCGTCCGAAGTGTGTGATTTGATGGTATGCATCCCTTCGGGCTCAGCGTCTGACGTGGCGCCTGCGTCAGTATCGTCTTCAGAGAGCGAGGCGAGATTTCTGCGATTAAGGGGCATGATGCGGGTTGTGGGCGGGCTTCCCAGGCCCTCGTTGGCCGAAGACGCGGCATCTTCATCCTGTATTTCCCCGTACTTCAGTACATTGTCCAACATGACCGACCTCGCTCGTCGAAGGATGCTGGCATGTAGTCTCATGAAAGGCCGGGGTTCGTCTGCTGGAGTTTCTTCGCTGAAGTAGACGAGGCAGTTTCCATCCTCCATCCACATATCAGGGTCCTATCAGAGTATTAGCAACAATCAAGAGAGGGCATGGAGCCACCCACGTTTGCAAAGCCCCGGTATTGAGAAGATCGCCCTTGTCCCAACCAGATCTTTGTGTCTGCCCAAGTATTTCGTTGTGCCGGGTTCATTGACATTTGCTCCACCATGCTGGGGAGTACCGAACTCTCATTCAGACTGTCCGGTCGCACGGCAGTGTCTGCTCGACTGGTTGACCGACTTGGTGCTTGCGATGCTTTCGATGGGACTCCCCCGCCTCTTCCTCGTGGCGCAGATGTCGCCTTGGTTCCTTTGGTATATTTCTCCTTGTCACCACCGCCAAAGAGAAGGCTGGATCGTTTCGAGTTCTTCGAATGTTGGCTGCTGCTATCGCTTTGTCTGGAAGGAGATTTAAACCCCGCAGATGCTGTGTATTTGCTGCTCGTAGAAGGTGCATGGGAACGTTTGGAACTGCTTCCATCCTTCGAGAGGGGAGACATTGGAGCGGGTGATGCCCATCCTCCTGGCGATGAAGGACGGCGCGTAAATGAATCAACGAAATCTTTCGCAGCCTGCTTCTTCTCCGTCTTTTGAATGCTCTTCTCCACCACCTTTCGGCTTCGAGCGCCGCGTGCAGCCATGTTGGGACGTGCAAACGCCACGACAGTTTTCCCGGGAGGTATTGAGGAGACTTTTGGTCAATCGAAGGACAACAACGACAGACCAAATCGAAAAAAAAATCACAAGAAGGCAGTTCGGAGAATGCGGGGGAAACAGTAACTGGGGTTGATAGCCTTGTGCAGTCTGCCTAGAATATGCGGCTGACGTGGGACATGGTTCACAAGGCTGTCCAAGACATAATTCGGATAGACAAGACAATGAGGTTGGCTCTCCAGGAAGATGCGCTGACTGTGGTCCAGGGAATAGAACTGGTTCAACAGGCCGAGGATCCTGCGCTCAGGCTGCTACGTAAGGGTGGAGGTATAGGTACAGACTTGTGTGGTTCTCCTGAGCACCAGAATGGGGGTGGAGAGGGTATGTAGTATGCGGTTATCTTTCTCTCGCACAAAGACAAATGAATCTAGCCGGAAGTATAGCTGCGATGGAAGCACATCGGAGATTCGGCGAAATTGGTTCTGAGCCAGGCTGACCTCTGGGAGGAATCCGAGAGAGTTCCGTTCGTTCAGAGTAGCTTCAGTGTAGTGCGACGGTAATAAGCCGGACGGTCGAATTAAGGTGTCCTGCCGCTGCAAGACTGCACAAGTACGTAAGGGTAGGTACCAGGTACCCTACGGGGCTGGCCCAATGTTCAGGATGCGGAGGCAACAGGCGGCATGGTTGAAAGTGACACAGAAAGCAGAGCGGGAGAAACAGACAGATGTAAGAGAGAGCAGTCGACTCCCGTCAGCCAGAGCCTGACAATGATAATAATGCGAAGTCCGCGACCAATATAGAAAAAGCTGGCCGTCTGACAGCGCCGATCCCCTTGCATTCGATTCTGCGCTACGCCGGGCGTGGAAGAGCTCCCAGCGCCCCGTCCCAAACGCGTGGGCATGGTAGCGGCCGCTTATCACGCTTTACCGCATGGATATTGGTCTTTAAGGGAGATAAAAAGCCCGCAAAGATGCCTCCGCCGATTCCCCGCGCGATAGCTGCGTGACGGAAAGACGATGACCAGCATACGACCAACCGAAAGCTTGAAGTTCAAGACAAGCTGCGAGACACGAGGGGAAAGATGCGGTCCGCCATGCTCTGGAGATGCTGGATTGGTGGAGGACAGCTGTGAGCCCAGACGAATCGACTGTGGAAGCTGAAGCAGAGGCCGCAAGACGGCTGGATCCGGCGATTCCTTTTCTCCAGCCAAGCACCCACCATGTCTGCGACTCTGCGGCGAGGCTGCTCATCATCTCAACTCTTTTGCTTGCATGTGTCGGGCCTACTCAAGTGTGCCCCTGCAGATAGATAGCAGAAGTAGTGCGGCTCCGACTTCGAACTACCGGAGTCGGACTCCGTGACGGTGCTGGACTTGGAGATGAAAATGACGAGTGACAACCAGACAACCAGACGGAAAGGAGATTTAGTGACTCGCCGGCGCCGGATAAAACGCACCGTTGCCCGAACAGCACTGCGAACCAACCTTCTCAACATGTCAGCCCGTTGCTAAACTGCCAGGGGAAGTAAATAACGTCGTAAGGCTGACCGCTGGTGGGAATCCTCATGGAGCGAAAGCCTGAAAAGAGTGCCGTCGGAGAGCTGCAGGCTCGTCCATCCGCAGCGTGTTCGCAGCACCACGTCACACAGTTCAGGATGCTGTGATACTCTGGAAGAAGAAACGCAACGGCTCCCGTCGACTCTGGTTCCACAGGAATGGTTTGACAGCTTTCCCCACGGATGCTGGAATCCTTCCACGAGAGGGCCCCCAATAACGGCCATCTCAACCTGGAGAGCCGCCAAAGCACCCCCAGTTGCCCGACTGGGAAATTACCTGCCGAACAGGATTCTTTCGCCTTGGGGATGCATGCTCGATTGATCTCCGCTGGGGTGGATGCTGCAGTATTGAAATTCACAAGGGGTTTCGCCCGACACCCTGCGAATCATTCATGTCGATACTATTGATCACTCCCTGTTCACACCATAAGCATTGGGAAAGAGATGCAGAAAAAGGGAATCTGGCGAGGAAATGACAAGATCAAACGTCATCCACTCTGATATATATCAGGACTTGAAGCCGGACATTCCTCAAACATCTTCCGAGCAACTCTCCTTGACTCTCGCGACCAAAACCATGCGCAAGCAGAACTCGTGAAGAACAGTAAAAGTCCAAGACCGAAATGCCGATACGACGACTGCTTCGAGCATCTCACAATAGACGAGAAGGTCCAGAAGTCTCTAGCTGCCTGCAAGCAGCCTCGCCGTCGTCGTATTGAATCGTATTTGTGCTAGGTATACGCTTTGTACAACAAGACCAAGGACTCGTATACTCCAATGCGTTGGACCAACTCTGCAGTGATTCATCCACAAGCAGTGCATGTGTTTCCCAGCTCGAATGGTGAGCGAAGGTCTTGAGCTCTCTAGGTGCTGTACCAAGTAGATAGGTAGCTTTTATCACTTCATAGCTCTACGTCGGTCCTCTCCAAGAAGTCCAAAGAGAATTAGCACGTGACTGACTGCACCCGGGCCAGTTCCAGCTCGAATAGATAATTTGAGTATTTTAAAAATTCCAACAAGTTGTGTGGAATGAAGGGTTCGCAGTCTTCGACGTCTGATTCAGTCTCCGAGTCGATCAAATCGTGGTAAGCTTGTTTCTTAAGGTTCGCTGGCAATTTCACTCCGCGGGCCGTACCGACGACAGCAATTCCGTATCCCAGCCAACGACGAGGACCAAAATTCAGTTGAAGCCATTCGATTAGAAAGGGAGCATTCGCTGGATGAGTTTGATTGCGCAACCGAACTTTTCTGCTTCTGCTGATAAAACAGAGTTTCTAAGGAGACTCGGACCGTCGAAGATGTTCGGGGTTCAAGATCCGACATGCAACCCAGATCTTGGGTGGTTTCCAGCAACAACAACGCCTGCCAGAAAACCGTGCAAACTGTCAAAACCACGAGCTGACAGCTGCAAATCCAATTGTAAATAAACAGACGTCATGCTCCCACGTGGGAAGCGCATGATATTCCTTTGCGTGGGCTACAGAAAAAACAAGGTGAAAGTTGCGCTCGGTGATCCGAGCAGGGTCTGTTCCAAGGCTGAGATGAGCTCCCAGCCTTCCAGCCTTCCCCGCCATCTTCTGGAAGACCAACCACCAGGACCATGTAGCCTCCCGCCCAATCCCATATATTGTGACCAACTAACTGAACCTTAACCTCTCAAGCTTGATCCCGGACTTTTCCATTGTTTTGGCCGCGTGAGTTGTCTCTTGCTGTTGTTGCGCTTCCTATCGCGCGCAGTCGCAAGTGCCTTCCCTTCATCAGCCCACCACCTCAAGCAATCACCCTCAGCTTCACCTTCGCCGAACCCCACTCCGACACGACTTCGTCTTTGTCGCATTCACGCTCTCTACAGCTTCTACTGTCGACCATTCTCCTGCAATTGAGCCACTGTCCTCTCCAACCCATCGGTCCACCTCCACAACCCCACGACTCCGAATAACCCGTCCACGATGATTTCCGGCTTCTTCTTCATCATCTGGCGGCTCGCCGAGATCATCACCCTGATACCGACCGTCGGCATGCTCGCCTGGTTCGTCAATGGATTCCAGAATGCCAACACCCTCACGCCCGACTCGATCCTGGTGCTATTCATCGTGTCAACTCTGGGACTGGCCTGGGCCTTCTTCACCCTCCTCTTCTACGCCAAATCCAAGCACTCCGGTTTGTTCGTGGCTCTAGTGGATCTTTGCTTCGTCGGCGCATTCATCGCGGGAGTCTACTTCCTGCGCGGCGTCACCGAAACAAGCTGCTCCAACTTCCAGAGCGGAGATTTCTACCTGAGTCTGGGCGAGTTCGGATACATCGGCGTGCAGAACGGCAGCAGATGGGCGCTCAACATCAACAAGAACTGCGCCATGCTCAAGGCTGCCTTCGCTTTCGGCATCATGAACTGCATCTTCTTCTTCATCACCTTTGTAAGCTCATTCCTCGCTATTTCTAGCTCCCACGTTCTTGAGGATCGACAGCTAACATTCCGCAGTTCTGGGCCCTCTTCGTCGCGCGCAATCACCGGAAAGATGACAAGGTCGTTGTCCGTCGCGAGGTTCGTTCGCGACACGGTAGCCGTCATGGAAGCCGAGAGTATGCGAGCAGTCCGAGGCGAAGCCATCACAGTCATCGTAGCTCGAGACAGCGATACTACGTGTAAAAATGGCCCATTTGATGGTGCTAGAAACACAGGCAACAAAAAGATGTCAAGGCAGGTTCGGGGACAGGCGCGTTTTAGGGCAGTCGAAGGATACCAGGCTGGGCGACATATTGGGAGGATGGATTTGGACTCGAAAAGAGGATGTACAAAACATGTCTACATACTTCAGCATTCACATGTGGATGGATTGGGTTGAGGATATTCTAACGGTGGGGACTGGTCACGATGTCACGATTCTCCTTTGCCCTTTGAGTTCTGTTGGTTTTGGCCATACTGCTTATCAGTCTGCAGCTTTACATACCCCCAATAAGACCTCCATAATTGACTTGCAGCGAATCGAAATCATGCCAAAAATTAGGAGTTTGCTCCAAATGAGCTGCGTTGTCCCAAGAGTTGCGCAGCGCTGCTTCCCCAATTCACATGTGATCGGATGATGCACGTCATGGCTTCAGCATCGGATTCCACAAAACCCATCATCCCACTCTCCAACCAGATAAATGTCAGCAGCTCCCACCTCCATCATACCCATACCTTGAGCACAATTCTTCTTGTCATCCACAGACTACCTTAACAATTTCTCTTCCCAATCGCAATAAATTCAAGCACAATGCCTGAAATTGCGTCTTTCGCTGCGGTCACAGCTGGCGAAGCCAAACCAGAGAACATTCCAAAAGGGCACGTCATCCACGCGAATAAAGATGGTGTTGGTCTTGCTCAGACAGATGGAGTAGCTCCCACGGATGATTCAGTCAAGCCGTACAAGACCGCTCTCCCGAATGTTCCTGTCACGGTGGAGCGAAGGCCATTCGTACCTCAAGAAGACGAGAAACTTGTTGATGCTGGCACTGCACGGGTCAACATTGCTGCCACCAAAGAGGAACCCAATGGAACTCATGAGAATAACTGGGCAGAGCGGCACGAAAATCAAACCGTAAGTTCTTTCTTTCCTCCCGCAAAGACAAGCCAAGCAGAACCATCCCTCCAACCTCAGTACACTCACAATCACCCAGGTTGTCCAGCAGCACACCGCCTACTGGGACGCAGACGGCGACGGCATAATTTGGCCCCTCGATACCTACCGCGGCTGCCGCCGCTGGGGCTGGAACCCCATCCTCTCCCTCATCGCAATGGCCCTCATCAACCTCAACCTCTCCTACCCGACCAGCCCAAGCATCCTCCCCGACCCCTTCTTCCGCATCCACATCGCGCGCATGCACAAGAACAAGCATGGTAGCGATAGCATGACTTTCGACAACGAAGGAAGGTTCCGTCCCCAGAACTTCGAGGATCTGTTCGCCAAGTACGATGACGGGAACAAGGGCGGGCTGGACATGTGGGATTTGCTGCGTGCGTGGAGGGGCCAGATGTTTGTGTGGGATTTCTTCGGGTGGTCGGCTGCGTTCTTCGAGTGGCTTGCTACGTACCTGCTCATCTGGCCTGAGGATGGCGTCTTGAGGAAGGAGGATGTGAGGAGGATCTTTGATGGGAGTATCTTTGAGTGGAAGGCGCATGAGTATGAGAGGAAGAAGACGGCGAAGGGGAGCAAGTCTGCGAAGGGGAAGATGAATGGCAAGAATGGACAGAAGAATCGCTAGAAGGATGGAGCTCGGCGGTCTAGGTAAGAGAAGGCGAAAAATCGAGCTCTGTCGAGAGGTGGTGGGTTCAGGAGAAGCGGGAACTGAACCGTAGGAAGAGATTATTCACGGGTGGGAACTGAATGAGATTGAAAACATATCTTAATAATGAAGCATAGCCTAACGAATAGATTTTAATTAAAAAAAACATCCACAGTGGATTCGCACATAAAATGAACCCGAAAAAGGGATTCAGAAGAATCTTGTTCACCAACCTTAGAGTCATAATCTTCACAAGAACTTCAAAACCAAAACAAGATAAATCTAAGGTTGTTCCCTTTTGAAGAGTTCATCGATCAGGCCGACATCTCGAAGTTTCCGACCCAGTCACGTGCACGGCGAAAGTGGAAGCTTTGACCTCCGCGTCCAAGGTCGCGTCACGTCCTCTCGCGCGACTTCTCCACCAACGAACAATTGCTCGACACCCTCACACAAATTTTCCTTCTTCGTCCATCCACGCCACAATGGCTCGCGGAATAGAAGGCAACGAAATCTCGACCCCAAAGCCCGCGTCCCTCAAGAAAACCTCGTCGTCCCAGTCCAAAACGAGCAAGACGCAGAATCAGCGGTCCATCCTTGGTTTCTTTTCGAAGAAGTCTGAAAATGGAGATGCGGCTTCGACGCCTTCTGGTATTGCGAAAGCGGGTGCGTCGAGGGCTATGGGCACGGCCAAGTCGAACTTGACGACGCCGGCTCCGAGTAGCGATGCTGTGAGCTCGCCGCCGCTGAGTGCGTTTGGCAGTTCGACGGTGCGGGGAGGGCGGAATAAGGAGAATGGTGCGGAGAGTCCTGTCACGTCTGCTATTGCGAGCCCTGCTGACGGAGCAGGAGTAGAAGGGTTTGTTGTTGTCGGGAGTAGTCCTTCGCGAAAGGTATGAGATCCTGCGAAAGAAGTGGTGGATGTGAGACTAACAGATGCTCTTATAGGCAAAGAAACCGATTAGCTACGCCGAATCCGAAGATGAGGATGAAGATGTTTTGAAGAGTTTGTCTGTCAATGCTGCCAATGGACCTGCGAGGAAGAAGATGAGGGTTAGTGTTGAGGAGGATAGTGATGATGAGTTTGGCATGGATGCTGAGATGGAAGAGGCCATGATGGAAGAAGGTTAGTATCTCTCAGAACGCCGAGCTCGTATACCTAGTTACTGACTTCAAGTATCAGCAGATATGGACGACTTTATCGCACCTGACGATTCCGAGGATGAGGTTCAAGTCCCCATGAAGCGGAAGCGCCAGCAGGCAGCGACCAAGAAGAACACGAAAACGGCAACGAACTCATCGCCTCCTCCAGCAGTGGAAGAAAGCGACGACGACGAGATCCACACGCCAACTGCATCGACCGCGCAGCAATGGACCTACGATCCAGACAATGTTCACCCAATTGCGATTCTTTCCAACCCGCAGGCGTCCACAAAAAAGCAGGTGGACCGGAAGATCAGGGAAAAGGTTCACAAAACAGAGCCCGAGGCTAGATACACCTGGCTTGCGAACGTCCAAGATGCGGATAGGAATCCCATTGGGCATCCAGACTACGACCCCCGTACCATCTACATTCCGCCTTTCGCATGGAACAAGTTCTCCCCATTTGAGAAGCAGTACTGGGAGATCAAGCAAAAATTCATGGATACGGTTGTGTTCTTCAAAAAGGGCAAATTTTACGAGCTCTACGAAAACGACGCGACAATCGGCCATCAGCTGTTCGATCTGAAGCTCACTGATCGTGTCAACATGCGCATGGTGGGCGTTCCAGAGTCCAGTCTTGACATGTGGGCGAATCAGTTCGTTGCCAAAGGATTCAAGATTGCAAGAGTGGATCAGATGGAGTCCGCACTGGCCAAGGAAATGAGAGAGCGAGACGATGAGAAGCCGGTCAAAAAGACAAAGGATGACAAGGTCATCAGACGGGAACTTGCTTCTGTTCTGACGGCTGGCACTCTCGTTGACGGCGGCATGCTGCAAGACGACATGTCGGCCTTTTGCGTCGCCCTCAAGGAATTCGACCGAGACAACCTCCCAGCGTTCGGCATTGCCTTTGTGGATACCGCCACCGCTCAATTCCAAATCACAGAGTTCACGGACGATGTCGACATGACTAGGTTCGAGACTCTAGTTGCTCAGATTCGCCCAAGAGAACTGCTGGTGGAAAAGTCTTGCCTCTCTACGAAAGCGAAGCGTATCCTCCAGAACAACACCAATCCCAACACCATCTGGAATCACTTGAAACCCGGAAAAGAGTTCTGGGAAGCAGATACCACTTGCCGCGAGATTGACGCCAGCGCCTACTTTGAGTCCAAAGACGAGGCTAGGACTAACATTTGGCCTACGGTTCTGGAAGACGCTCGAGAAAAAGACCTCGTCATGTCTGCTTTCGGTGCCCTGTTGCAGTATCTGCGAACGCTCAAGATTGAGAGGGAGATTGTGTCCCTGGGCAACATCTCCTGGTACGACCCGATCAAGAAGGCTACCAGCCTCGTCTTGGATGGACAGAGTCTCATCAATCTTGAGATTTTTGCAAACACTTTCGACGGGACGACTGACGGGACGCTCTTCTCGATGCTCAATCGGTGTATCACCCCATTCGGCAAACGCATGCTGCGGCAGTGGGTATGCCATCCGCTGGTGCATGCCCGCAAGATCAACGAACGTCTGGACGCGGTTGATGCATTGCTTGCTGACCAGACTGTCACCGATCGCTTCACATCGTCCTTGAGCAAGATTCCAGATCTGGAGCGGCTCATTTCGCGCGTGCATGCTGGTACTTGCAAGGTTCAAGAATTTGTGCGTGTTCTCGACGGCTTTGAGCAAATCGAATACACCATGAGTATGCTCAGGGAGTTTGGGGAAGGTGGAGGCCTCCTTGGAAAGCTCCTTTCATCAATGCCCGATCTGAGCAAGCACCTGAAGTATTGGAAGGATGCATTCGACAAGCAGAAGGCCAAAGAGAATGCCGTCTTGGTGCCGAAGCCTGGTGTGGAAGAGGACTTTGACGAAAGCCAGGAGACGATCGACGATATCCTGTCACAGTTGAGCCGCTATCTGAAGAAGATCCAAAAGGAGCAAGGCTCGGCGAAGATTTGCTACCGCGACAATGGCAAGGAAATCTACCAACTGGAGATCCCAGCAGCTATCAAGAGCGTCCCGAAGCAATGGCAACAGATGTCGGCCACAAAAGCCGTGAAGCGGTACTACACTCCAGAACTCAAGACCATGGTTCGCAATCTCCAAGAAGCCCAGGAGACTCATGGTCAGATCGCGAAGGAGGTCACTGGCCGCTTCTATGCTCGCTTTGACAAGAACTACAACACCTGGCTGGAGGCCGTCCAGATCATCGCTCATCTCGATTGTCTCATCAGCCTCGCTCAGGCTTCTGCATCACTCGGAGCACCCAGCTGCCGTCCGAAATTTGTAGACTCCCCGCGAACCATTGTCGACTTTGAAGACCTCCGCCATCCTTGCATGCTCAACACCGTCCCTGATTTCATCCCGAACGATATCAAACTCGGCGGCGACTCTCCGAACATCGACCTGCTCACCGGCGCCAACGCCGCCGGCAAATCAACCATCCTCCGCATGACCTGCGTGGCTATCATCATCGCCCAACTCGGATGCCACCTGCCCTGCGCCTCGGCAACCCTCACGCCCATCGACCGCATCATGTCGCGCCTCGGCGCCAACGACAACATCTTCGGCGGCCAATCGACCTTCTTCGTCGAGCTTGCCGAGACAAAGAAGATCCTCTCTGAAGCCACGCCCCGCAGCCTGGTAATCCTCGACGAGCTCGGCCGCGGCACGTCGTCTTTCGACGGCGTCTCAGTCGCCCAAGCCGTCCTCCACCACATCGCCACCCACGTCGGCTGCGTCGGCTTCTTCGCAACGCACTACCACTCCCTCGCCGCCGAATTCTCGAAACACCCCGAGATCCGCCCCATGCGCATGGCCATCGCCGTCGACGACGTGGAGCGGCGCGTCACGTTCCTCTATAGGCTGGAAGACGGCGTCGCGGAGGGCAGCTTCGGCATGCATTGTGCGGCCATGTGTGGGATTCCGAAGAAGATTATTGAGGATGCGGAGGCGGCGGCTAGGGAGTGGGAGGAAAGGTTGCAGATGAAGCATACGGCTGAGGGGAACGTGGCGGCGGAGGTGGGGTTGGGGTGGTGTAGTGATTTGGCGGAGTTGCTGAGGGGGGATTGTGAGGGTTTTGATGCCAGGGGGTTGGAGGTTTTGAGGAGGGCTGTTGAGGCTATGTGAGGGGTGGGTGGAAGGAGGGTGTAGAGGGCGTTCGTCACGTGGGGTCTTGCTGGGGAGTGGAGCTGTTTGTTGGGTGGGGTGTTGTGGGTGTTGCTTCTAATAACTCAGCGCTGGCTCTACTTCAGAGATGGTGTTTGCTAGGGAAGGGAGGATATCTATCGGCGCTGGGTCTTGCTGTCTAATAATCTTTTAGAAGTAATTGCATAGATGGTTATGATCATCCGCCATATTACTATTACTATTGTACTGTGTTACTGCCGCTGAGTATACAAAAGCAATAGCTGACGAGCACGCCGTTGCAAGGACGTGCAAGCGGTTTTCTTGTTTAGAGATATCATTGCCCTTCTCTCGCCCCCCTGTCTCAGTCTACTTCGCGCTCTTGGTCTCCAGTCCAGTCGCTCGCCATTGCAGCCCAGCAACAACACAGCGCAGAATCCGACCTTTCCTTTCTCTCTTCCAAATCTCATCTTCCTCCGCCGTCTCGGAGCTTCATATCGAGCTTCATGTCGTCACGGGCACGCCTTTATCCCTTCGTGAGTAGATCCGACCTCGAGGTTGCTGGTATCGAATCGATCTTGGACGGCATGAACGGTGTATTTGTTGAACTCTGCCACTCGAGGAGGAGTTGCGTGTTGAGACGTCCAATTTTTTTTTTAAGCTTGAGGGCCGCGGCTAAGGTTAGAGAGATCAATGACGGCTGGGTCTGGGATCTGTCTGGGGCACTCCAAAGAGCGACGATGGAGCCTGGACTCGAAGAGGAAGAGAGATCTTTGTGGGCCCCGGGCCGTTCCTCTTTAATGCTTTTCCCATGAAGAGGGAGAAAGAATTCGCGGTTACAGTGGGTCATCGACTGGCCAGCTCCTCGACGTAGCGTTTCATGGTGTCGAATTCTGTTTTTCCCGTCTACGGCTTCGAGTCAGATTTACACACTGCCATCATTCAAACAGCCATCATTCAAGCAGAGAACCAGACTCACGGATATTAAGTAACGTATATGGCTCTTTCCGAAAGAAATTAGCAACGGCACTACCACGTCTACAACGCACTGAAAGACTCACAAGATCAGTGACGTGACGTTTTCCTTCGAATTCTGTTCGTGCGTATTGGCGGAGCTCGTCACGGGTTGGAGATGGAGGGATTTCTGCAGGGAGGTTAGGGATGGGTGGGTGGGAGATGAGGGAGAGGGAAAGGGAGAGGGAAAGGGAGAGGGAAAGGGAGAGGGAAAGGGGGAGGGGGAGGAGGGCGTACTGTTTGTTGCTCTGACGATTGTGCGCCAGAGGGAGAGGGCGCGTTGGCGTTGGATGAACTTGGGGAGGTGTTAGGTGGGGTGCTTTTGATTGGAAGAGAAACGCAAAACCCTAGACATTAAAGAGAGAAGGAATTGAATTTTGATGAAGTAAAATGTTGTTGCAATGATGAAATTTTTGAGACTCAAAAGACACGAGACTCGGTCAATTTTTGAAAGAGAGGATGTAGATCTCTTACATGGTCCAAACTGATGGGAGCGTTCTTCAGGCGAGTGCTACGGTTCGCAGACGTTGCATAAAAATGGGACAAATGCATTTTGAATCAATTGTAATGGTGTCGATGAAGTTGATCAGAAATTCGACAGGATGATGTCGAAGACGAGAGTAGATACGCTAACCGCTTTAGGAAGCGCTCCTTCACGCGCCTCGGATTCCCCAGTCCGCCCTTGGCCCTCATCCTCCTTCCCGTGATCCAGTCCAACCAAAACACCTCAAGCTGGTGTTGTTCTCCTCCTTTAAAGCGAATCGAAACGCGTAAAGAGTTGGAAAAGCACTTGCATCTAACCATGTCCGTTCCCGCAACCTTCGACAAATGGCTTGACGACGCAGACGCAGAAGAGGTCGACTACGCGCAAGGAATTTCAAAGATCAATTCTCTCCCTGCATCAGAGTTCATTTCTACTTTTCTGCCTGCAGAATCTCCTCTCCTCACTTTCGCTGGGAAAGATGGAACGGCCTTTTCAATTTCATACTTCTCTTCATCGGACCTCTCTTCGTCGGATTTCGAGTTCTGCTTTAATTTGATTGAGACGACTTCTTCCGAGGCGTATAAGAAGTCGGTCGTGGGATGGAAGCCCAAGGAGAAGAAAGAGGAGATGCGGGAGAAGGATATGCGTTACCTAATCGTCAAATCAAAAAGTACCAAACCCCCAATCCACCCCCTTCTCCAACCATCACACTAACGCCCCCAAAGCCATCCCCCTCGGCTTCTGCTCCTTCATGATCACAACAGAAGACGACTACCCCGTCAACTACATCTACGAAATCCACCTCCTCCCCCCCGCCCGCGGCACAGGCATCGGCGCGCACCTCATGCGCATCGTAGAAGACGTGGCCAAGCAAATTGGGCTTGCCAAAGTCATGCTTACGGTCTTTACTTCGAATGCGAATGCTGAGAGGTTTTATCGCAGGATTGGATATGCGGAGGATGAGGTTTCGCCGCCCGAGAGGAGGTTGAGGGGAGGTGTTGTTAAGAGGAATAGTTATGTTATTATGAGTAAGTGGGTTTGAGGATGGGAGGTGGACTTTTGGGGTGAGTGTGTTCGTGGAAATCGAACTGTCTATGTTTGACGTGTTGGACAGAAGCTGATAATGAAATCCAGACCAGACATGACCCGCCACTTGATCTCGAACCTCGACAGAAAGATACCCGACCACTGGCCACATTGACCTTTGGAGTGATGATTCTTCCCTCCGACCAGGACTGGGTAGGAGAGACCAAGCGGAACTTGTCTAAAGACTTCAATATCCTACAAACACACTCAAAGCCACGAAGCTCGAGGTTTTTCAAACACCCGAATTTCTCGCTTCACGATACACCCATCCACCTACGCAAGCGCGTCCGCCGTCGGATTGGGGTATTCCGACCTGTCCATCCGCGGCGGGAAGAACCAGGCGGCGAAGATTGCTCAAGCTACCGAAATCCTACTATTAGAGCGGCTATTGTTCTACCGCTCAAATCTAGTATGGGCAGAGGATACGTCGTTTTCGTTGAGCAGTTCCTCCTTCCACTGGAACGCCTTTTGGCGGTTGACGGTTGGCTTTGGATGATTAGATTGAAAGTTCAAAAAGAGGGACTCTCTTAGAAAGTCGAGGCTGTTGCCGAACTGCAATTCCTCCACCCAGGTTCAAAATCGTGGTCTTTGCAACCGGGAAAATCGGCTTCTGCCACGGAAAAGCTTTTAATTTCAAGAACGGCAGGACAATTAAGCTGGTGCCAGGCGAAACGGCGGATTCTTAGCTGTACAGACAGCCTCCTGGCAACCCCGAGCCGCGAAAATGCCTTGAAGCAGAAAGCTGCTAGAGAACTCCTCAGCGCGAAATGTGGGCATACAACTTCAGGACACAGATTTGGATGTCCGAGATTTTGCATATCCAATACATCTTACTAATACTATGCTTGGTATCAAAGTTTAAAGTTTGATATTGATCCATCTATGTCAATCAACGACGTGATTCAACCCGACTGTTCATGGCTACACAATCCACAAAACGCCCCCATATCCCTCCAAATGTCTTCATATCTGTCTAACGCTCTTCCCCCTATACTCCGGCCTTTCCTTCTCCCATTCATCCCGCAAGACAGCAAAGATCGCGTCCGCGAGGATAACGATCAGGCCCAGCGCCCATACGAGAGTGATTGCGTAGAAGAAATTGGCGTTGCCGGAGCCGGCGGATATCCAGAGGTGGTAGAAAGCGGGGCCGAGGGAGGAGGCGTAGAGGAGGGTTGAGAGGGCGAGGAAGGTGTAGCGGGTTACTGTGAGTTGCGATTGTTAGTAAAGGATTGTTCAGTGAGGGCATAGGTTAGATGGGATGACGAACCTCCCCAGATATGCCTGTAGAGTCCCAAGCCTGCCAGGAACAAACCCGCTTCGCCTACAGCCGGGTATGGTGCAAAGACCGCAACTACCCCAAGTAATGCCACACAGACAAACAAAGGTTGTTTTCGCAGCCGTATGCAGAGTCCGGGTACGTAGGAAAACATATGCAGCCAAAAGACAGCGAGGAAGAACGAGCGGAACGAGTCGAACATCTCGATGAAAAAGTACCACCACAGTCCGACATTTGGCGTGAGGTCAGGGAGGAGGAGATGGGCGGTCAAGATCGATGGGATGAATGACCACGACCCTACTATCGCGTATGAGATGCCGAGGAGTATGCCAATTGCTATGCATAGTCCCATGACACCTGCCACCGAGAATTTGAGGAGAGAAGGAGGAGGCTTTTCCGCTTGTTGGGAGCTTGGTTTCTCAGCAAAACGACGTATTCGAACATCGTAGCAAAGGAGCATGAGAGGCGGGAGGAAGAAGAGGGGCCAGATGGCGAGGTAGGAGGCGAGGGCGAGGGATAGAAGGAGGGAGATGGAGGAGCCGTGAGCGGCGTGGGAGATGCTTTGGAGGAGCGTGAGGTGGGTGAAAGTACTCGTTGGACGGGCGAGGCAGGTCAGGATTGTGAAGGGGTTGAAGAGGTAGCTAGACAATGTCAATACTTGTTCCACATGACGGACGATGCGGCATACCCAGCTGCAACGGAGAGGCTGTTCCCTCTGAGCTCCTTTCGCGGGGATGTGAAAAGCCGTGATGACACTGCTTGTCCCGTCTCTGCTATTTGATACAGCGCGCAGGCGCTTAGAAGATCGACGAGTATGTACAGGAGGTTCGTAGGTAGTGGGAAGCTCGAGGCGTCTGGGAGGAGAGAGAAAAGCGGGAGTAGTAAAGGTGCCTGGTGGAAGACACCTCCATCGTACGGAGAGACATTATGGTTATAAAGGAAGAGTCCTTCTTGTACTGCGAGTTCTCCAATTAGCCCGGATTCATCTTCAAAATGGAGTGTTCCACGTACATCTTTTGAAGCTCGTTACAGGGGTAGAGAGCTCGACGCGATCCCCGAGAGTGGTGGAGAGGGAGGGAAATGCAGTGAAGAGGAGCAAGCGGATGGCAGCTGCCGAGCCGAACAGCAGAGCCTTTTGCTTGTCCATTGTGAGGGGGATCTGGTCATGACCGTCGGGCAGACATTGTGGGTTCTGGCAGATCGAATCGCGTCTTTCTTGTTGGAGGTTCGCATCTGCGCCGACGTGCAGAATCGCATCTCCACGCCAAGCAAACTCACCGCCTTTGAAAAAGTTCAACACCAACTTTTTTTTCTGCGCATCAGCATCAACCACCGAACAGTCGCAAAAATGACCAAAATAAAGAGAAAGGGTACGATTGGCGTAGTAATGTCTCTGCGCTCGACTGACATCTCAAAGGAACCTCCGGCACCGCCAAAAACTACGTCACCCGCACACAGGCCGTCCGCAAGCTTCAAGTCTCTCTCCCAGATTTCCGCCGGCTGTGCATTTTCAAGGGAATATACCCGCGCGAGCCTCGACAGAAGAAGAAAGTCGGCAAACATGCAAAGCCAAACACCACCTTCTACTACACCAAAGATATCCAATATCTGCTCCACGAACCTATCCTGGGGAAATTCCGCGACCACAAGGCCTTAGCGAAAAAGATTGGAAGGGCGCTGGGCAAAGGTGAACTCAATGATGCTGCAAGATTGGAAAAGACACACAAGCCGAGGATCACACTCGATCATGTCATCAAGGAGCGGTATCCCACCTTCGTTGATGCGCTGCGGGATTTGGATGACGCCCTGTCCATGCTGTTCCTTTTCGCAAACCTGCCCTCGACAGAGGAGGTGCCCAGAAAAACAGTCGAACTGTGCCAAAGGCTATGTTACGAGTTTGAACATTATCTGATCGTGTCCAAGTCGCTCCGGAAGTCATTTTTGTCAATCAAGGGAGTCTACTACCAAGCCACGATCCAAGGGCAAGATATTTTGTGGGTGGTACCGTACCGGTTTGTCCAAAAGACTGCAGGAGATATCGATTTCAGGATCATGGGCACATTCATCGAGTTCTACACTACGCTCCTTGGATTTGTAAACTTCCGTCTTTACACGACTATCGGATTGGTATACCCACCCAAGTTCAACAAAGCCAGCGACGAGAAGGGAGGTGAACTCGGTGCTTTCACCCTCGAAGGGAAAGCGATCGAGTCTTTGAATGGACACAAGGAGATTGAACCAGCCACCAACGGACATTCTAACGGCGCTCCCGCACCAACGTCCGAGGCAGCTCAAGCAATCGCCGACTCGCTCGCTCAAAACGCTGCCGACGAAGAGCCTGCTACCGAAACTCCTCAAGAAGAGAGCGACGCTGACAGCGAGGCTGCCATTGATACCTTCACATCTACCGATCCGACTACCGATATCCTCCTTCAGCCTTCCGCCCAATCGTCCTCTGCTGCAACCCTCTTTGCTCCCTTCACATTCTTCCTCTCCCGCGAAACCCCTCGACAGCCTCTCGAATTCATACTCAAGGCCTTTGGCTGCAAGCGCGTTGGTTGGGATGAAGTTCTCGGAGACGGCGCATTCGTTACAGATGAGAGCGACCCGAGCATCACACACCAAATCGTCGACCGTCCCCAGATACCCCTTCCCGATATCCCCGCCTATATGGGCGCAGAGAATGAGACAGACGGCGCAGTCTCCAAGCCGAAGCGCCTCCCTCCTGGCACGAGGATACCAAACCGAACCTATGTCCAGCCGCAATGGGTCTGGGATTCGATCAACGAAGGCAAACTCCTCCGTTCCGATCTATATTCCCCTGGCAAAACCCTGCCACCGCATCTGAGTCCTTGGGCCAAGCCGAAGAAGGGCGAGTACGATCCTAGGAAACCGCTGGAAGAGCAGGAAGAGGAAGGCGAAGCAGAAGTCGCCGCCGAAGCAGCCGAGCACGACGAAGAAGAAGCAGACGTCGACAACGCCATGGCCTCAGACCTTGAAAGCGACGAGGAAGACGAGGAAGACGTCGACGATGAAATCGGCATGGACGTCGACCTCGCCGCCTCCGAGGACGAAATCTCCACGAACTACGAAGAGGACGAAGACGAATGGGGAGGCATATCCGACGCCGACTCGCTGCCCTCGGACACGGAACTCTCGCGTCGCACCCACCAAGCCGAACTCGAAGCCGAAGCCGGAGGCGTGCCTTCCGGCGCCGCCGCCGCCGGAACCAAACTGAAATCGGCGCTCAAGAAGCCGAGTGCCGCGGACAAGGCCAAGCGCAAGCAGAGGGAGGAGGCCGAAGAGCTCGAGCGCAGGATGATGATGATGCCGCGCAAGAAGAGGAAGTTGGCGCAGGCGGTGTTGGGGAGGGAGGGCAGGACGAATGAGGAGGCGAGGAAGTTGAGGGGGAGGAGGAGGAAGGCTGAGGCGGCTAAGGAGGCGGCGGGGAGGTTGTAGGTGGCAGAGATGGGGTGGTGAGGATAGCAGGGTTTTGTGTGGAGTGGGGTTTACGGGCGTCAAAAGGGGTAGATGGGTCAGCCGATGATGGTTTGAGAGATCTGTAGCTTTGTTAAGTGGCTATCCGGTTCCGTAATCCCGAATGAAAAGGAGTGTTCACGCCCCTGAAACTTTCGTCCTTGTCATCCATAAACACGCATAACATACTCTTCCCTTCCTACCCAAGAAACACACGTCCAAGCCATTACGTCCACACATAGCTCAGGTGCCTCTTCAGTACCTCATCTCATCCCATCCCAACCCAACCCATCTCATCTCATCCCATCCCAGCCCAACCCATCCCATCCCAACCCAACCCATCCCAACCCAACCCAACCCATCTCATCCCATCCCAACCCAACCCATCTCATCCCATCCCAACCCAACCCATCTCATCCCATCCCAACCCAACCCATCTCATCCCATCCCAACCCATCTCATCTCACTCAATTCATAAACAACTCCAACGTAATCTCATTACTCCACCCCGGCGTCGCTCCACTCTCCTTCCACGCCTTGGCCAGATCAATCTCGAGCACATTACCCGCCTGGCTGCTCTTCCTGACGCAGTCCATGCCGATCGGGCGGCCGGAGATGAGCGCCATAAAGTCGTCTGCGATGGAGCGGGTGGGGAGAGAGGAGATGTAGATACCTGCCACGGATCGTTAGAAAAGGGACGTCTTCGTCCAAATACAAGTATTGAAAGCGAAGAGGAAAAATAAAGAGAGACATACCCAAAACCCCCATAGCCTTCAAACTCATCCACATCCTCACCCGCCCATTCCCCTCCACATAAACCGTCGAACTAACCAACCCCGCCGCCCCCGTCATCTTATCCACAAGCCCGAGATTCGCAACCGCAACGTCCCCTCTACTCCCGCGCTGCAGCCTATGCAGCGGAAACGCGCTCAAGATCTCCCATCCCTGCTTCGGCAGCTCAAGCACGACGAGCGTGTCTTTCGACGCGCGAGACATGGGTAATGAAACATCCCCCGACGTGTGCGCGCGGACGACGTACTCGCCCGTCTCGGTGCCAGGGAACTCGGACAGCGGGATCAACTCCGTGAGCGTCGCTTGCGCGACGTTGAAGACACCGAGGATGGAGGTACCAGTCCTCGCAAAGCCGACGTACGTTTCGACTTTCAAGAGGCGGTTCTCGTCGTAGCCGGTAAAGGGGCTGCTGGCCTTGCCGACGCGGTGGGGGCGCAGGATGACGGTGTGGCCGCGCGGGGTGGTGGCCGTCATCTGGCGGATGAGGCCGATGTCGTGTTCGCCGGGCTTGTCGGTGAAGTAGATGGGGCCGCCGCTGACGCAGCGGGCGGCGGCGTGGAACGAGGCCCATTCGTGTTGGGTCTGGAACATGTCCCAGTCCGGGAGGGCGTTGAGGTGCTGGGTGAAGAGGCAGTTGTAGGCGTTACAGAAGACGTGCCAGGGGTGCGAGGCGGGGATGTCGGGGAAGAAGTCGTCGGAATTGCGGACGAGGATTTTGGGCTTGTTGGAGGGGAGTTGCGAGTGGAACATTATGGCGGGGACTTGGGACATGCAGGAGATGGCTTTGGCGGAGAAGTGGCGGAGGATGGCGAGGGACCAGGCATATTGGTAGGCGGGGATAATGGCGCGGCGGTCGTCAGCGTCGAGGAGCTCGTCGATGGAGAATTGGGCGTCTGTTTTGACAGAGTCGACGCCGGCGTCAGAAAGGAAGGAGTAGAAGTCGCTGTAGAAGCGTTGGGCGTCCGAAGCATCGACTACAGTCCATTCGCTCCCAGTTACGCCGCCGGTCTTGCGGACCTTGCGAGTCTTGTAGTCCTGAGCAATTTTACCGTGCGGTGATACAGCTCCCCAGTAGCCCAGAAGAGCGTGCCAGACAGCTACGTGCTGAATGTTGCGGTGCTTCTCTCGTAAACTCTTGACGGTGTGCTTGAGTCCGTTGGGGAAACCCTCCTTGTTGGCCTCGAACTCGAGCCATCGCTTGGAAGGCTGGGCACCATTGTCGTCCAGGGATTGCCAGTTGTCGTCAATGATGAGATTGCTGACGTGAATATCATTCTTCTCGAGAGCGTCCAGCGCATCAAAGATCTTTTGCTCCGTCAAAGCTTGGCCGATACCGTTCCAGGTGCAGTAAGCAAAGCCATCATACCAGTTCTCCAGCCATTCTGGTTTGAATCCGGAGTCTTCTAGGGCTTTCATCTCCTCCTGATTCTCGCCACTTGCAGATTGCGCAGCCATCACAATTCTGCGGGCATGATACATGGCAGCTGCGTTTGCAGACTCGAAAGACTCTGAGACGGCAACAAGGACACGAGCAGTTCCGGGGGTTTCTCGGTCGTTACGTACGTTGATCGAGACCTTGCCGTCCCCGCCAGGCTTGATCATAGTTGAAATGTCGTCCACGCCGCTGAGAGCAATAATCACCACGCTGATGCCATCATGCCTCAGGAAAGCTGTGAGCATGGCTTCTTTCTCACAGTCGTATTTGCCACGGCCGTGACGGGGACAGATCCAAGGGGTCCACAGACGACAGATGGAGAACCATCTGGTGTAGTACCTTGGCAGGCCGAGAATCTCATCGGTCCAGCCGGAATCTTTCCCAGATGCTGCTTTTGAGGGTACTCCAACGGACCATAGGGATGCTCCAGGAGAGTCACTGGACTGCTTTTCAATCTTGAGCTCGGGATTCAAGTCCTTGAAGTAGTACGAGAGATCATCGCTGCGAGTGCTTGGCTGGTAGTATAGATAGCCATCACCGACGGAGAAGTGATCACGGACCCATTTCCAGGAGTCGTCGTTTCCGGCTCGGAATTTGATGGTAAATGATACTGGAGTATCTTGCTGTGGCCGGCCTCTCAATTCCGTGGTAAAGATACGTCGGCGAACAGTCTCTTTCTGAACAGCATTGGACACAGCAAGCTGTCACAGTCAGTACTTGGTCTTCTCGGTGGAGTACAAGGCTTACAATGCTGGCACCATCGGTATATTCCTGGCAAGCAGCGAGACTCCAATCATGTGGGCCGGCATGATTGTGCCAGACAGCAACCTCCCACTGCTTTTCGGCGGATGAAACCGTCTCAATTAGGATGTTGAAGGTAACCTCATAATCTGTCAACAGTTTGAAGAGCTTGAGCTCGAGCTCGCGATATACGCACGGAATCGGTGTCTTTGGAGACCACAGTGGCATGATCCAACGGCGGATCGCAGACCAGCTTTGCGTACATGTTTTCTCTCGTTTTACTATTAGGCCATGCAACGAAACGAGCTGGAATCTTGAAGTTAAGAGCGAGCTTTGCAACTTCTGGAGGTAATGAATCCATTGGAGCAGGGGAATTAGGACAGGCGTAGAGAATGACTGACCTGTTCAAGGGGAAGACAAGAATAAGGTATATATACAGGCGGAGGAATACAGAGATTGAGGAATTGTGGGGTTAGGTACGTGTCTGCTCAGGGTGCTTTGTAGTGTGCAGCATATGCAAGGTCCCCGTGAAGGAGAGGGGAGTGAGGGGTGGGGGGTGGGGGGTGGATTGGAGGGGAGATTGAGGGGAGCTCGGGGGAGCTTGAGCTTGAGCTCCGCCGCCAGTGACGAACGTGGTCCGTGCTCTAAACTTCTCGAAGCTCAGAAGCTCTCAAGCCGAAGCTCTTCAGACGTCGACGTCTATATCAATTCATGGCTACACCACTGCCTCTCCTTCGCGCCGCCCGCTCTCCTCCATACATATGCGCTCGCTGCAGTCTAAAAAGACGTATCGCCTCCAATTACGCAAGGCGTTTATTCCACCATGGATCGAGTCGGCAAACGAGACAAGAGAGCGCTCCAGCGACGCGTGAGAGTAGAAATAGCTTGGTAGAAATATTGGAGCAGCGGGGATACATCAACCAAATAGCAGGGTACGCCAACTATGATGTATACAGCATTCATGGCTGACATGTACCAGAGGACGCGATGAATTGGCCAAAATCCTCGCCCAGAAGCGCACTGCCGCCTATGTTGGAATCGACCCCACCGCGGCTTCATTACATGTCGGCCATCTAATGCCGTTTATGGCGCTTTTCTGGCTGTACATACATGGATTTCATGCAATATCCTTGGTGCGTGATGTTAACTCCGACAAATACCTCCATCTCAAACTGACCTCTGCAGGTTGGAGGTGCCACCGCAAGTGTCGGCGACCCAACAGGACGACTCGAGTCCCGCGAACAGCAAGACAAATCCTTTCAAGAGCGCAACATGCGAAGAATGTACGAACAGGTCGATCGACTCTGGGGCAATGTTGAAGCATTGGCGAAGAAACACGGCCACCAAGAGCATGGTTGGCGAAGAAATCTTCTAAATAACAAGACTTGGCTCGATGGGTTGACGCTGATGCATTTTCTGCAGACAATGGCCCCAAATTTCAGACTAGGGGCCATGCTCAGCAGAGACACGTATGTAAGTCCGGCGGTTCTGATTCCGGTCATCTGCTGATAACTCCAAAGGGTCAAGAACAAGATGGAAAAGGGTGATGGAATGTCGTTTGCCGAATTCACATATCCGCTCCTCCAGGCATGGGATTGGTGGCACATGTACCAACACCACAACGTGCAACTTCAAATTGGTGGCTCCGACCAGTTTGGAAATATAGTGACGGGCATTGATGCAGTAAATTATGCCTCGAAATCATCTAGCGATAGGCCAGCCTCCTCTGATCCCAAGACTCCGATAGGCTTCACAGTCCCACTTCTCCTGAGTAGCTCCGGTGTGAAGTTTGGAAAGAGCACGGGCAATGCCATTTGGCTGGACGAGTCCATGACAAGCGTCTTCGACCTCTACGGGGTAAGTTTGCGAGGTTTATCAGACAAAAGGGCCTTCTGACCAATTCCAGTTCCTGGTTGGTTCCGCCGACGCAGATGTCGAGCGCTACTTGAAGCTCCTGACATTTGTTCCCCTGGAATCAATACGAGCAGCAATGCAAGAACACGACAAAGATCGCTCAAAACGCGTCGCTCAGCACCTTCTTGCGCGCGAGTTCGTAGAGCTGGTCCATGGAGAGGCAGCGGCTGAAAAAGCATCTAACGAGCATCGGCTGTTCTCGCAGCGGAAAACGACGGTAGCGAGCCTTCAAGCTGGAGCTGCAGAGTCAACTAAGAAAGATTCGGAAACGACTGATCAGAAGGATGCTCCAGAAACAACCCACCTGGCAGCCGCAGAGATTCTCGAGCAGCCGCTCGCTCGAGCGTTCGTGGTTGCAGGCCTCGTCAAGTCGCGGTCAGAGGGAGAGACCCTCATCAAACAGGGTGGCGCATATGTTGGTATGCGGACACAGAAAAACGACCTTGAAGTTACAGGTGTAACCGAACAGGACGAAATCACTTTTGTCTCTGCGCAAAAACTTGATCGAACGGTGTCGAAAGACATCCTTGTTGATGGGAAGATGCTGATTTTGCGGTCCGGCAAATGGAAAGTTCGGGCGCTCATCGTCGATGGGGAAGTTTAAGACGGTTGGCGCCCGGATATCGAACACGTTGGTCGATGTACGGCTCCGTTGACCCCGACAACTACTTTTCAGCGGCACAATGGTGATCGAAAATATGGCTTACATTGCAGGAACAGGACATGGTAACCCAATTATACCCTTCCCAATGCCGCGGATCTCTAAAAGCGTGGCAATGGATATGCAGTCTCGCGTCAAAGTATCAGATCTAACAGGCTTACGTTCCATTGGATGGCTATACATCTTCAACATCTACCTGTATTCTGTCTTGCCGTTGCTACCTAGCCGTACCGTTTGATGGCAAATCCAGATATTCAAGTGAGCACGTCGTCACCATTTCAGATCTCTAGCACTTTCTTTAAGCATTAACGGTTCGTTGTGCATGACGGACGCGTTTCATGCAAGCTTTATGGCTGTATATGTCCTGAAATGTTGAGTCCAATCTCTATTAAATCCCGTGTCTTGTCCTATCAAACCATGATCGCTCTCCTGTCGCCTATGTTGAGAGCTGCTCCCTAGTTCTATTTTCCAAAGTCACACTACCCATGGTTTCGTTTTCGCTTTTCGCTAAGAAGTATACCTAGAGGCAGGCGTTCTCCCGTAAACGTCAGTTAACTGGTCTCTGTTCAGCGAAACGAGCCATAAGGTTACAAAACGGCACAACCGCTGCTTGGATCCTACAACTCGGCCTTATGATGGATGTTGACTGGTCCCTAGAGGTGCCACCCAACGCTGCTAACGTTCAGAATGATGTCAAGGGAACTTTTCAGCTCTCGATGATAGGTTTTCACTTGCTATAATGAAACCACTTCTCGGTCACAAAGGCAGGTAGCAATGGTGCTCGATTCATTAGGCGTCATGCGGAGTTCTTCTGCTCTGGCTTTCCATCGCGCAGTAGCCCCCTTCCGTGCCCCTTTCTCCAAAACTTGGAAACTATGCCGCTTCAAAAAATCTCCTTCACCAACAAAGCTCGAACTCCTTCCCCCAGAGCTTATCGGAGAAATAACGCAATACCTGGACCCGATCTGCATTGCAAGTCTGAGCCTCAGTTGTCCGCGCCTCCTCATCACCATCGGTACAAGCGCCATCTACAACGCCCGATACAGCGACAGCAGAGCCACGCGCCTCGCCTTCTGGAAACTCCTCGACTCGCGCTATCCATGGACGCTCCTCTGCCCCCTCTGCGAACAGCGCTTCCCCTTCCCCGGCCTCGTCAACAAGAAATTCTCGCACAACCACTTTTTGCCAAACGGATATTACCCTTATAACGAAAGCATCAAGTACGGCGGCAAATTCTACCCAGCCCTGCCTATCGACCACACCGCCTCACTAACCTGGGTCCACGCGCAAGAAATGATCCGCGAGAACAGATACTACAACAAATCCACCCGCAAACCCTATCTCCTGCATCGCCTCCCGCCCCTAGGACAACAAACCTGGCGCACCAAAGTCAAGGCCCTGACGCCGCGCCTCGCCCCCACCGCCCACAAACTCGACACCGAGCACCAGGACACGCCGCGCTACAAAGTGATAAACCGACACCTGCTCCTACGCCACGCGCGCACTTTCCGCTACGACGTCTCAACGTCCTCCAACGACATCGTCGCCCTCGTCCGCAAAAAACTACCCGACCCGCACGTCCTGCGCGCGCTCGAGCTCATGGTCTACGAACCGCGCTTCTCGCCGCATCATCGCTACTACTGCTACCTCGGCGGCGAGAGCCGCCTGGAAGTCTATCTCGAGTGCGAATGCTGCGTCACGGAAGTGCTGCTCGCGGAGCGCTGTATCCGCTACAAGGACGAAGAAGGGCAGCAGAGGGTGCGGTGCAGGTTGTCGGTGGCGTGTTGGGTGGATTTGGGGGATGATAGACGCGCGCTTGCGTGGGAGTGGCAAGAGGCGGCGAGGTGTAGGACTGGTGGGGGGTTTGAGGTTAGGGATGTGGAGGGGGTGGAGTGGGTGAGGGAGTTTGGGACTCGGGGGAGGACGGTTAGGGAGAGGTTTGAGAAGCCGAAGGAAGGGGCGAGGAGGGAGGAGGATGTGGGGTTGAGGGAGCCGCCCGAGGAGGAGTGGTATGAAGATGAGGTGGAGAGTATAGAGGAGGAGGAGGATGAATGAGGGATGTTGGACTCGGTGTTTGGGTGCCCTGGAGTTTGAGCTTGCAGGCAATCTCTTGCGGTATGGATTTCATAGACTCAGCTGGCATGTACATGCTTTCATAGGTTCTCTTCCAAGCGGTTCCAAAACAAAAAGTCTTTTCATGATTCTATCTATCGCAGCATTAAGTATTAAGTCTATAGTCTTTTCTTTTCGGGGGTATCTTCTCAGTCCGGCCCAATTCAAAACCCCTTCGCAATCCCCAAAAACGCCAGATATGTCTCATGGTCTCGTGGTCTTTAGTACTGGAAAGGAAGGAAGAAAAACACAAGCGCTGAAAACCCAATTCCCTCGAACCCAACTCTCTCCCTCAATCCTCCCAAGCTCGTCCATCACAGGAACCCCCAAATCACAAAACCAGAAAAACAGAATAGTTTTCAATCATCTCTAAGCCCTCCCCTGCTTCGCCTGCACCCACTGCGGCCCCCCATAAAGCAACTCATAAGCGTTGTTGACGCCCTCGTTGTGCTCCTTGATCTTCTGGACCGTCTTCTTGACTGCGCGCTTAAAGGGCGAGGAAGACGAGGAGACTTTCTTGGAGGTGGGGTAGTCCATTTCGGAGGAAGAAGAGGAGGAGGTGGAGGAGGAGCGGTAGGCCGAGGGGGTGGTGATGAAGGTGACGGTTGCCGGGGTGGTCTTGGTGGTGGTGGTCATTGTTGGTTGTTTTTTAGTTATTGAGGAGGTTGTGGTTGTGGTTGTGGTTGTGGTTGTGGTTGTGGTTGTGGTTGTGGTTGTGGTTGAAGTTGATATTGACTCTGTCTTTGACTGATTCGAAGCTCTGTTTTGTTCTTGAAGGTAGAAGAATTGATGTAAAGGCTTGATGTTCTGATTCTGAATCCCCATTCCAACGCGGCAACCCACTCCTATTTATCCTCCCTCCTTCCATCGCCATTCAGTCATAACAAAGGAGTTCGGACATACCTCCCTCAAACCCGTGGAATTACCAAACCCACACGCCCTGTGGTCGTCATCCCATCGTCTCGATTTAGCTGACTATCCCAAACTATGACACCCTTCTTGCAGTTTACGCCCTGCAGTCACACTCACCAACCGATGCAATTTATCAGCGCGTCCGTGTGCGAGTGCCGTGATTGGTTGGGCTCGGGTAAGAGTCTGCTTACCATTTTTCCGACGGATTTTGCCGCTGGGGCTAATTTTGGCGACATCTGAGATTTTGGTGGTTCCGATCGGTACTCTGATTGCCGTATTGGGGAAGGAGAGCTCCGCGCTTACAAAGGATCCTTGGCTGTTTCTACGTCTTGAGGTAGTCCGAGTGCCGAGTAGAGATTTCTGTGAAAACTGGAGATGGTGTTGAGGTTGATGTGCCACACGTGCGAGAGGCTAAGAGAAGCTTCCGGAAAGCATTGATGGCTTGTTGTGGAGCCTGTTACCCTATAGCTTGATGGGTTTGAGTATCTGTTACTCGATCATCCAATTTTTTTCACCATCATCAGCGCTTTGATAACTTCAGTCCTGTTACCGTGAGTACCTTGATGGCAATTGTACGATGCGTGTCTCACGGAGGTCGCCTGCAAGCGCATTTCGAGATGAGAAGCCTGCTAGAGGTACCTGGTTTGCCGTTGTTGCCGTCTACCAGAACTGTATGTATCCTCAAATGTGGATTCGGAGCTCGTTTGAACCTTGATGGCAATAGTGAGATGGGAGCAGGAGCCGACGCGATTGGAAAACTTCCAACATCTTTCCCAAGACTGTTTCTGCAGAGTACATCCGGTACGATTGATCTGATTAGTTAGGCAACCTAGGGTCTTCACACCATGGTCAACGTCAAAAAGAGAGAAATTAAAACCCTGACTGTATGTCCAAACTTCCTCTCTCAGACCGGAATGTGAGAACCTTCCAATAAACTTTCAATTCGTGAGTGTAGTAAGATGGAGAAGACTTAAAGAAGCAACAGAAGAGCTCTGCATAACTGAAGCCTCATTGCAGTACAATCATACCGGTTATTGTGTGCCTCAAGGAGGTTGTTCAGAAATCAGGAATCAGGATCCATTCCGCAGATGTCCTAAGTCATACGGTAATGGATGATGGAGAGGCCACGCGGCAGAATGATCATGCCGTCTCGCAGAGAGAGAGAGTTTACTAAACATCAGATGATAACTGTAGCTCACCGCAGTCATCATTGGTAGTCTAGCTTCGCATAGCTAGAGTCCAAAGAAGGATTCGGGTTGTTGTTGAGCTTGAGGTTGAAGAATGGAAGCGAGACGAGCGTCCAGATCTGGTATATCTTGGCGACTCCGGGCGTTCGGAGAAACTAAACCGCCGTCATCTTTCTCAAACGGGATCGAGTACATGCCAGCTTTCAACCACCCTCACCTCCGCTCTCCTCCCTGAACTCGATCGATTCTCGGACGAAACCTCAAAGCCCATCAGAACATCCCACCCGACACGTGCCCCACACGCGACCGCCCTAAAACCATTTACGACCGCCCAAAATGGACACCGTTCGCAGCGTCCTCCAGCCCATCACCCACAAACTCCCCAAACCTCTCTTCAACGCGGGCATCAACCTCCTTGGCCCATCATGCTACAAGACAATCGTAATGGACATCGACCCGGCCTCTTCGCCAGAGTGCATGAAGCTTGCCCTTAGTAAGGGCATTGGAATTGCTATTGTCGGCGCAAGCTCCATCGTCAAGCTTCCCCAGCTCCTCAAGCTCCTCAATTCGCGGTCGCCCGAGGGCGTCTCCTTCCTGAGCTACCTCCTCGAGACCAGCGCATTTCTCATCGGTCTGGCGTATAATGTTCGCCAGGGGTTTCCCTTTAGCACGTATGGAGAGACTGTGTTGATTATGATTCAAAATGTTGCCATTACTGTTTTGGTGCTGCATTTTGCAGGGAAGACTGTTGGAGCCGCGACATTTGTGGCTGGGCTCGCTGCTGCTGGCTATGCGCTCTTCAATGAGAGCATCGTGGACGCGAAGATGATGACGACTTTGCAGACTGCAGCTGGTATTTTGGGAATCTCGAGCAAGCTACCGCAAATTTGGGAAGTCTATCAAAAAGGTGGCACCGGACAACTGAGTGCTTTTGCTGTAAGTTCTTGCGAAAGATATGCGAATAGCAATGGAATGGTACTGACAACCTATACAGGTCTTCAACTACCTCCTCGGTTCGCTGATGAGGATTTTCACCACTCTCCAGGAGGTCGACGACCCAATTATCCTCTACGGCTTCTTTGCAGGATTCGTGCTCAATGGCATTTTGGCGGCTCAGATGGCATACTATTGGAACAGCCCTGCAAGCAAGGACAGCTCTTCCACCAAGCTCAAGAATACGGAGACTCTCAAACCCGTCGGGTCTTCGAGTGCGACGAGCTCTGGACGGAAGAGCCCCTCGACGAGGCGAAGGGGATGATTTTTCTTGTATGGGGGTTGGATACTGTTTACTTCTTCGGCTCCGTAGGGTCAGATGGTGTGGACCGTCTTGAAATCTTTTTTTTGGATACCCTTTGAGTCGTTCGCTACATTTGCATGGCGCGTGAATCATGTGTGTATTCTCTCATAATTGTGAATCATGTTCAAGGTCTTCTTGTCGCCCCATGCGATCAGATGTGTTTCTCGAACCATTTCCTTGCCGATCATGCGCATCCCTTGATGTCAAATTAAAGGCACGTGATAGCGCGTCGAGATGCTGCTGACTAAGACGCGAATATCGGACCGACTTTGGTTCCATGGAACTTCAACTTCACCATCCGAGTCCCACTTCAACGCTTGTAGACTCGCATTAAAGTCCCAGACAACCCCCACATCAATCAGCCTCCTCCAAAAGCACCACAACTGCGGACCCCAGCTATACGCATCTCACAAACCCCCACCCCGCGCCCACCAGAAACCTAAAACCACATCCACAACCTCACCAACAGAATGTCCCTCAACCCCCAAACCCAACACCTCTCCACCCTCCGCGCCCACCTCCACGAACTCTCCCAATCCATCAAAAACGGCCGCGTCGAACTCCACAACACGCCCCCGACCACCCTCCCCTCAGTCCACGATCTCGAATCGCGCATCCGCGCCATGAACACGGCGCTCGTGCGCCTGCAGTACGTTCTGGAGGGAAAAGACGCCGACGGCGGGGGTGGGAAACCCGGGGGCGACGAGGATGAGGATGAATTGGTGCAGTGGACGCGGCGCGCGCATGTTAGACCCACGAGCAGGTTTCCGGGGAGTTCGAGGCATTTTATTGTCGGGGAGATGTTGAGGACGTTGCCGAGTGTTGAGGGGAAGGAGTGGGTTGATGAGGGGGTTAAGTTGGGGAGGGTGGTGCAGGAAGGGAGGGTTATTGCGGGGAATGGGAGTGGGAAGGGGGTGAGGGTTATGGAGGAGGAGGTGGGGATGGAGGTTGATGGGGAAGATGGGAAGGAGGAAGAGCTGGAGTTGGAGGATAGGATGAAGTTGTGGAGTTGGGCGGCGTTTGGGAGTACGGAGGTTGCGAGGACGGTTTTTCGCGGGGACGAGGATGACGAGGGCGAGGATGGAGAGGAGGGCGAGGATGAGGATGAGGAGATGGGGAATGGTGAGGAGGATGAGGAGAAGGAGGATGGTCAGGAGGCCGGGAAGGTTGGGAGGGATGGGGAAGGCAAAAACGAGGCTCTGGTCCAGGATGTGAAGCCTGCGATGACACTCGATGCGATTCTGCAGTTCACTTGCACAGGGAAGATATAGAGGACTACTGATGTCTACCAATATGGAGCACAAAAGGCGTTCTGGACGATACCCAAGGTGGTACATCTTAATCAATCGGTTCCATCTCTGCGGCTGGCGTCTGATTAAATGGCCTATAATCCTTGCAGCGGCCGCAGAAGACTATTGGCTCTGCATAAGAAGCTTTTTTCTGCCAGATTTTGAGCGTCCCGTTCCAATGGCCCAAGACAGTCCGGCATGTGACGCATTCTACAACTGACAATTCAGTCGGCTCGAGGACGACGAACTCGGTCAGTACAACATTGAGCATATCGACAGCAACGAGCGGTTGAGCCATTTTCTGCTTGTCAAACTCCTCTTGGAGTTCAGTGTTGTCAGAGATAACTCGACGCATTTGGGCCTCCATCAAAGCCCTAACCAAAGGATCGCGAAGCCGCCGATCAGAATGAAGCGTAGTACTGTAGACGGGCCCGATACAAAGTAGGAGGCTCATGATGGTGTAATCGTCGGCCGGATCTGCTACAGGAATCAAGTCGCTAAAGAGCCCCTCGCACTTCGTCTGCAAGTTCGGCACGTCGTATTTATCGGCGATGCCAAAGAGTTCGGCCACGAAGGTAAGGTCGCCGCCGTTCCTCTTCTCCTTCTCTAAGATCTCGGCCACGACGTCTGCATCCAGTGTGCGTCCGTACATGAAACTGATCATGCTCCGAACGAGCACGGGGTCATCGTCATGGAGCTCGACTTCGTTGGAATTTGCTTCCTAGAAGTTTATGATATCAGCTGCTATACAAACGCCATCCTCGAACCGCAAGAACAAAACTGTTCCACAACAGGCTTCACATACTAATACGGCTTCATAAGTTCTGAAGGGAAGGTAGTTCGGTCCAACAACGAGCCCACCAATTCAACAACAGAAAAGACACATACCCTAAACTGCCCAGTAAAAGCCTTCTTTAAAAAACTCAGACTCCCCGTTAAGAATAATCTTGTGCGCTCGAAGCGTGTTACCGCTATACGTCACCACCGCGTCCGAGAAGTCGATTTTGTCGAAATACCTGCGTGTGTGAATTGGAGCTGTGGGATAACGACGCGTGCAAAATTTCTGGTTTTTTAGGGGAGGGAAACGCACTGAATAATGCCTTCGAAAGATTCGGGTGAAGGCTCAGAGGGAGTTGGCGCGTCCTCTTCCATTGGGGTTTGTGTTTGGTTTGGCGCCATTGGATGAGCAGGGTGCGATATTTCAATTGAGGCTAGAAATCGGACGGGTTGGCATCTGGATGGCGAGATGGCACTGGAATTGAGGTCGATTTGTGTGGTTTGGTGAAACCGCTGATGTAGGCAAGGAAGATATCAAGTTACCCCTTTTACATGTCCGAATCAGGGCAAAAGGACTCGGAAAAATGCTTTTCCGAGTCCATTTCGTGGAAATATTGTGAAAGGAGACGAGACATTTTGTCTCCCGACAGGCGTTGAACACTGCGAATCCTAATTGCATTCACGCGATGGTTTTCAAAAGCATCTGCTAAAAGGCCGATATAACTTCACACCTCAAATGCGAGCTCGTATTTGATGCGCAGTCACTATTAGAGAGCATTACTATGGAGGTCTAGCAGACTCATTCATTGAATGTTCAGCTAATCTGAAAGAAAAGGGTATATGCATAGATGGCGCTCGTCTCGAGTTCAAGTCGCCTCTGACGTTGAGAAGCCGTCGTGTCTATAGCAGTTGGCACACACGGGGACGCCGCCGCCGAAGATCACGAAAGAACCCATCCAATGGCCCATGGCAATTTCACAGGTCTCACAAGACACGACTCGAACGTCACTAGGTTTGGCCTCCATGATCGTGTAGTCCTGAAACACGCCATCGAGCAGATCGACCGAGAAGTCGGGGTGAGCTCGCCGCTGTTTGTCGAACTCCGCATATATGTTCGTATCCTTCTCTTTCCTGAGCGCGGCTCGCAGCGGGCCCAAGCATGCCTTGACCAGGATTTCTCGGAGGACGCGGTCAGAAGACGGCGTGGTTGTATAGACAGCCTCAATGGAAAGCGGAATTTGCGTATTCGTAGCAGATGTGATCTTTGTGATCTCGTGCTTGAAGACCTCGGCAGACGCGATCTTGAGACGAGGGACATCATATTTGTCTGCGATTCCATACAACCTGGCCATGAGTGGAGCAATTCCCTCGGGCCTCTCATATGTTTTCAGGATCTTAGCGGCAAGGCCGACATTCATCACGAAACTGTACAAGAATATGATCATGGTACGGACAAGAATGGGCTCATCGTCGTGAAGAGTGACTTCGCAAGACTGGGCCTCCTGCGAACTAGATGTTAGAATCTACGGATACTGCAAAGGGAAAGAGCGACATACCGCAAACCCTCCGGAAAAGGCCTTCTTGAAGAAGCCGGAACCGCCGCAAAGGATGACTCTGTGGACCGGAAGACTGACATCACCGTATTTGACTGTGGCATCTGAGAAGTCTGCCTTGTCAAAGTATCTGCATAGCCTGTCAGTTATGAAGGCGGGGACTGCTGTATGTGTCGCCACTCACGGGTTCATCTTCTTTCCGGCAGCCCTAATTGGCAAGAATGTTCCTGAGGGTGTGGTCATGAAGTTATGGTGAGATTGTAGACGTTTTTGAAGTTGTGTTGTGTAATGGTTGGCGTGAGATTGGGAAGTGAGCCAAGAAAGCCCGGAGCAAGCAAATGGAAAGAGCAACTTCTTAGTCTGGACCACGTGATTTGGGTAGGCGACGACACCGTCTGAGGTGTGCCAAGAGTGACATGTTTCGTGAGAAAGCTTGGAAGTTAACGCCTATTCCTAGAAGCCAGAACATGCAGTTATGCTATCGGTTCTTCTTAAGGGCCAGTTCCCCATGGTTAGAGCTCAGAATGTCTTCAGTGATATCTAGGCTTGAAACCCTATGCAGGAGTCAATTGGCAGATAGTTGCCAATTGCTCTTGACAGAGGACTGTTAAACGTCATGAGCAATGCTGTTTGCGCAAGTCTATCACTCCAAAACCGCCCTCCACATCTTCCTCGCCACAAATCCCTCAACGCCCTCATCCGCCATGACTTCCGTACTCGTCCTCCCTGTAACAGCACTTCTCTCCACCTCCGCACCTCTCACGAAAAAAGGTTCAAATCCTGCATTGCCTTTCCGTACCCAACTGCCCTTCTCTGGTCCATCGGTAGCTCGTACAAAGCCAGACGAAGCCTTGTCGAGCAGAAGAAACCAGTTGCGCTGATGGATAGAGCCGATGGAGTTTGTGGCGCCAGTGTAGGCGTTTGTTGAGCGGATAGTTGTGATTTCGGATTCGTCGTCGGAGGCATTTGCCATTGCTGTCTCATTTGTTTGAAGGGATTCGGCGTTCGATTCTTGGTCGTCGAAATCGGAGTCTGTAGTTTGTGGATCTGGCTGAGGTACGGCTTGGGATGGATCTTTTCGCCTCCTCTTGCGGATTGGTTTGCGAGGTTGGGGAGTTCGATCGTTTGAGGAGGGGAGACGGAGAGCGATGGTGTAGTTTGTCGGAAGACGGGTGCCATGGAGACGGAGTCGTAAGAAGCGCTTTCTTTCGGTCAGGAGATTTGATATAGAATTTGCAGTCGAAACATACAGTTTGGAAACCTTCAAATAGCTTCTCGGATTCTGATCTGCTGTCTTCGCCCAACAGTGGATCAAGACCATCATCTGGTTCAACATCTGTTCGTTCATCGTCGGTTTCTCGAGCTTTCCGCTTTGCGACTCGGCGTGGGAGGACTGAGTATTCTCCAATGTCCCATATGAGAAGAGATCCACTTTCATGAGATGCTGACTCTATGAGATGGTTCTGCGGAATGGTCATTTTCATGGAACTGCGGGGACTGTCGCTAAAGGGGGAAAATCGAAACGAAGAACCAGAAAGAAGAACCGGAGAAGAAGTGTGGAGTATTTGAATGGTAAGTAAAAGGGGCAAAGGCCATGGAAATGGAGTAGTATCGGTGACCCGAAAGTACTAGATAAGAAAGTTCCATACCCAAACATTATGGACTCTGGTTTCGACCGCCATACGCCCCGGCCTTTTTGAATTTGGATGTCCCGGAACTCCATAGGGAAGAGCAAATGAGATAGACGAAGATTCCGAGAATTGAAGACGTAGATCGTCTATTCGCGTAAGCCTATATTCGCTCAACTCCAACAGTATTTCTCTGACATACAATGCACTCCCGCTATAGGGTGATTGTGCTGATGGATTACAAAGTGACGGCCTTTTGGGTGCTGGTTCCTTCTATATAAGTCTACAAAGCCCTCTATCGGTAGTCTGGGAAAATTAGGATCTAGAGTCCGCGAGACGTGTTGTAGGTGTGAAGAGAAATAGGAGAGATGGTCCTGGACAGTGGCTTGGCCGGCTTCCACAGCTGCGAGACGAGGTTCATCCTCGGCGAGGCCATTTTCTTCAGTCTTTTGTTGATCAGGAATATCGCCAAGTGATATCCTTCTCCTCTTGATAGGAGGCGGAGATATTTCCCGATCTAAAGTGGATGAAGTCGGCATGGTTGTCGTTGACAGTGGTGATGTCGACGCGGAAGATCTGATTTGCCGATGACGTCCATCCAAAAGTCGCATCCAACCTAACTTCACAACAAACACCAATTAGCTCTCCACGCATCTCGCAATCGTATCAAAATGGGTTCCTCAGGATCAAAGACAGCGAAATCAGCAAGCAGTACCCTCCGAAAATACCCATCCCGACCATCCCCATTAACCAACGCGCCATCCTCAGCACCACCCCCAGGTCGACCAAAGCAACCCGGTCCGACAGTCCGTCCACAACCCCAAGCAAGCTCAACCCGCACAGAAGGTAATTCCCCTCTCCAACTCCAGTCCAGTAGTTAGCTAACAAAGTAAACCACAGCAATAAATCTCGACGCCTCAGACCCCCATTTCGCGCGCCGACTGGGCTCAATCGGTCCCGTAGACCCAAACCCTTACCTCTCCAACAGCTCCACCTCCCCCTTCGACCCCACTACCGCCTCATCACCCTACTCGCACTTCCCTCCTCCCGCCTCCCGCGCCGGCCGCACCAACTTCCCAGACCCCTCGCATAACCCCGCCATCATGATCTTGCGCGCGCGGCAGCGGATCCAAGACGAGGCGGATGCGGAGGAGGATATGGTGGGCCGGACGGGGTTTCGGGGGAAGAGGTATTTGGAGGCTTCGTTGATTAGGCAGATGTTGGTGTTGAGGGATGGGAAGGGGATGGGGGCGGAGGCGATTGAGAGGGAGTTGATGCTTGCGCCGGGGACGGTGGGGAGGTTGGGGCCGAGGGATGTGGTGGCTAATGCTGGGTGAGGTTGGGCGAGCGAAATATGAGCCAGATTACATACGTTTTGGGGATGAGGTTACGGGCACGGAAGCGAGGACTCTATCCTGCACTTCGTTCGACACGGAAAGAGAGGAATGACGCGCCCCACCGCCGACCGCAAGTGTCGACGCCAGCACCGATGGCAGCTTGGGCTGATACATGTGTCTAACATGGACGTGAGGCATCGCCACCACCACCACCAAAAAAAATTAAAAATGAAATAGCAAAACTGAACACCCCTCCCATTAGGGTTTATCAGAACAGGCTCACCCGCCTGTTTTTCATCTTGCCATTTATCACCATCTAATTCCTTCTTTTTTTCTTCTTTTTTTTGCAATGTCCCGACTGGGACTCGAACACAGCCTGGGCTGGTATTAATACGGGTCCCATGGGAAGAGACCCGCCACAGCCACTGTCCCACGGCGTCCATCTGTGGGATGGGAGATGTGAGTTTTAGGGGGTTTATATTGGGAGTCAAGTGAGTTCTGGTTCTGTTAAGTGCTGTGGGACTGGGGAGCCAGTCTCACGGCGTTGATTATAGGTAAGGTAGTCCGTTGATCTGACATTGTCATTGTCATCCCAGTGGAGAGTTCAACAGCATCTGCCGCCGATAGTTCTTGTCTTCAGATCTGAACGCCCAAGTATAGTTCCAAGCAGTTTTCAAAAGCCGTCGCACATTCTTGCTTCGATGCTCGATGTTGTTCGTATCTGTCCTGTCTGGATGTTCTCTTTACACAACCTGGCAGCAAGGCATTGGTATGGCACTGAACCAGCGTACTGAGGCCATCCGTCAACATCACTTTTCAAAGACCAACCAATTTCGAGGTCTTTTCTTTTCAAATGAACACGGATTCTCTGTTGGAGAAAAGTAAGGAGACCCACCACCATGTCTCTCCGGCTTGTATTCTCAAAACCCGTAAATACCATTCCATCTTTTGAATCCCCCAAACGCCCGTCCAATCCAGCCTCAGAAAACCCATCGTCAACTCCCTCCACCCTTTCAATTCCGCCACTGCCCCTGCCCCTGTCCCTGTCCCCTCACCCACCCAGCAACCAAAAACGCCAACTCAAGTGCCTGTTTCTCATTCAACCTCGGATCACAAAACGTCGTATAATTCTCCGCGAGCCCCTCTTCATCGAGACCCTGACTTCCGCCCACGCATTCGGTTACGGCGTCGCCCGTGAGCTCGAGATGCACGCCGCCGAGGGAGGAGCCGCGGTCGGTGTGGATTTTGAGCGCGGAGGAGAGCTCGCGGAAGATGGAGGTGAAGGAGCGGGTTTTTACGCCGGTGGGGGTTGCGTGGGTGTTTCTGGAATGACGGGTTAGAGTATGAGAATAAGGAGTCGGTCTTCGAGCGTGGGTATGGAAGAGTAAAACTGGAGGGAAAGAAGTAAACACTTACCCATGCATCGGATCGCATTGCCAGACTACAACATGTCCGCTCCCATTCACAGCATCGATGTGCCCACCCAGCAACTTCTCAACTTTGTCCGCGCCATAGCGGGTGATGAGCGTGACCTTCCCGACTTCCTTTCTCGGATTCACAATATCCAGCAAGCGAATCAGCTCCTGCGAGTCCATGGTCGGGCCAACCTTGATGCCGATGGGATTCTCCAGTCCGCGGAAGTACTCGACGTGCGCGCCGTCGATCTGCCTCGTGCGGTCGCCGATCCAGAGGAAATGCGCTGAGGTGTTGTAGTAGCCGTATCCGGAATCTTCGACGGGACTTGCAGTGGTTGCTGGCTTTTCGACGCTGCTGGAATAATTGGCTGGGTGGCGAAGCTTCCTCGTGAGCGCCTCTTCATACTCCAATACCAAACCCTCGTGACTGGTGAACAGGTCAACCGTCTGCAGTTGGCCTGCAGTGTCTGCGCCGATAGTCTGCATGAACTTGATAGAGTCGGCGATAGAAGAGACGATACGCTGGTACTTTTGCTGCAACTCAGGATCGCGAACATAGCCAAGGCCCCAATCGAACGGGTTATGGAGATCTGCTATCCCCGACGACAGCTGCGCGCGAACATAGTTGAGCGTGCTGGCGGAGTGAAAGTAAGCCTGGACAAGGCGTTCTGGGCCGACTGTTCGTTCCTCTAAGGGAAAGCCATTGAGGATGTCTCCACGGAAAGAGGGGATAGTTTTCCCATCGACGACTTCTGTCGGCGAGGAACGCGGTTTCGCATATTGTCCCGCCATACGAGCAATACGGACAACCGGCTTGTTGGAGCCCCAGATCAGAACAAGGGACATCTGGAGCAGGAGTTTGATCTTGGAGTCGATCGGGTCGGAGGAGCAGTAGTCGAACAGTTCTGCGCAGTCGCCTCCTTGCAGTAGAAAAGCTTTGCCGAGGGCCACATCGCGGAGAGAGGCCTTCAGTTTGCAGATTTCGTGAGGTGTGACGATGGGTGGGAGATGGGCCAGTTTCGTGAGGGATGTTGAGAGAGCGGCTGGGTCGTAGATGACTTCTTGCTTGATGGGCTTTGAGCGCCATGCTTGGACATGTTTAGCAATCGAAGTGTTATAGAGGAGAGGTGGACGAACAGGATGGGCTCCAGGCGGAGGCAGATTTTCCGTTGGCTTCCATGATTCCGATACCGTAGTGAGGAAGACTTGAATTGGGTAGCCTTTAGAATGTTTCGCTCTTTCTTTCGTAGACCGGGCGTGTTGATAGCGGCCTTGCAAGAAGATCTGATACTCAAAACAATTCAGAAGATCTCCTCTTGAAATTCGAAATGTTTGTGAACTCTTGCGAAGAAGTTCGATATACTGAATAAATTCCCCAAGAAATTTGTAACAGCTCCAGCACTCCAAGAAATGAGGTTCCAAAGTTTCAGATTACAATCCGAATTCCTGAGCAAGAAGATAGACAAGACTGATACGCAACTTTGATACGTAAATACCGGTAGGTGTCGGAAGGTCCGTTGTGAGTCGAAATGATGCTGACTTGAGGTTCGCTTCCTCCCTTGAAAGCGTTGTGGGATGGACAAGAAATTAGTCAAGTATGTTCCGCTCCGTCAAAATAATCACAAAACGCCTTGACTTCACGATTTTGGTAGATAGAGTCAACTTGAAAAGAATTTTGGAGGTTTAATGGTGATGATTTCTGACCGCCTCACGTGTCCGCAACGATCCCTTGAAAATCATATTGACCAATCAGCATGTCCAATCTTCAACCACCAACCCTCACCCTCGACTCCACCTCCAAAATCATACCCACATCACCACCTTTACCCTCCCATCTCACCACCATGGCCGAGCCCCAACCCCCTGACGTAAAAGAAGGCGCCACAACCGACGAAATCGCCCCCGAAGCCCGCAAAGCCGCCGCCGCCCTCTCAGCCCTCGAATCGCACGAAGAAGCCAGCTCCACCCCCAACAACAATGGCAAAAAGGACGTCAATGCCGAGGCGCTGAGTAGCGCTATGAAGAATCTGGATGTGAAGGAGGGTGGGGAGGGGGTGAGGAAGGCTGTGGTTAAGATTGCGGCTGCTGATGTTGCTTTTATTGTAGGTTTGACTTTGATTTTGGGATGAGAGTGGGGTTGTAGGGCTGATTGCTGATACTTGGGCAGGCGGATCAGTTTGATCTTTCGAAACCGCGGGCGACGGACATGTTGAGGGCGAATGAGGGAAACGCGAAAAAGGCTATGAGTGCTTTCGTCGCTTCTGCTGCGTGGTGAGAGTACAAGAGCTGGCAATTATGAGACATGCGACGACTACAAATTATGCGGAACGACTTTGCGGTATGCGATAAAAACGTCAGGGCCGTGTGGGAGCCTTGTGGTGGGGAGGTAAGGGTACTGCAGTTGTGTGGATGTTGTAGTATAGAAGGGCTGACTGAGTTAACCCCCAGGACCGGACTGAACAAGAGGCGGAAGCTCACACGTTCTTTGGGACCTGTGCCCGTTTGGCCATGATGAACCGGGCTTTGATCATGAATTGAGACGGTCTCAAAAGAGATTCTCGGAGCAAGAATTGATCACGCCTCGTGCCCTTGAGATATCTCTTCCACGACACATGACTGTGTATAGCAGATAGACTCCTTCACATGGATCCGCAAAGACCATCTCTCACACACAAGTACCGAATCACAATTCACAAAGATCAAGATTATAAACATATCAAGTCATTAATAGAAGAACCACTATCAAAAGACTATTCAGACTCAGTAAGCCAATACCAACACCATCCGTGAATACCGACTTCTCCAGAATGATGACACCAAAGAAATGCTGTTCAGCAAGTAGAACTCCATCAACAACACCTCTCCGCCATCCTCGCCAGCAAGTTCTCAGGGAACTAGAACTGATTAAGCAAAACACCAGGGGGGTATGTAAAACTCCACTCGAAATAAACACCATCAAAAGACAGCCAGTCGCAACTTGATCCTCAGCAACAGCAAGAACCAGGTCATCCACAATTCAACTACAACACATCCCCACCACCACCTCTCACACACACCTAAAATAACCCCTTCCTCAATGGACTGCTCACCCTCGGCGCAAACTCCATACTCCGCCTCCTCGCCGCCATCAACCTCTCCCTAAGCGGCGTCTCCGCCTCCCCGGTTGCCAAAAACCCGCCGCCTCCGCCCTGCGACGTCTGCTTCGGCGGACACGTCATCTGGACAAGCTTCTCTGGGTGGTCGAGGTAGTAGGGCGTCTCGGGCGTCTCCGCGTTCGCATTCACGTTCGCGTTGACAGAGGCAGGTGGAGTTTTACCGGCACTCTTCTTCTTGTTACTACTCTCATTCGCGGCCTTGAAAGCCGCCGTGTCGAATTTGATAGGCGTAGTCAAACCCACAGCCTTCGACCCTGCAAACGGGTTTGTGCTGAGTTTCGACGGCGCGGTGGGAGGCGGTTGCATATTCTCCTTGTTCTCCTCGTCTTCCTGCATGGGGGACAGCGTGAAGGACCAATTTGACGTGGCCGTTGCTTGCTGGCGCGGCTTGCTGCCGACGGTCTGGCTGAGGGTTTTGATGGCCATTTGGGAGGTGCCGAGGTTGAGGGTTGCGGTGGGGGTGCTGGGGATCGGGACGGGGTGGTAGATGCTGGCTTTCAGGCCGGAAGGGGTTGGGGGCACGGCGGTGATGGTGCATTTGTTGGTTGTGAGGTTTGTGAGGGGGAGGCTGGTCGTGGGTCTCGAGATGGAGACTGGGGAGGAAGCATTGGAGCCGGGAATGTGGGAGAGGTTGATGGCGTATGGCGCTTCCGGTAGACGGGCGTTGTAGCGTTCACAGCTGGGCATGGAAGTCAGCTTACAGTCAAACAGGGAACCGGTGCGGATAACTTACTCGACGGCCCATCCGACGTTGATGCACTGGACACGTCCATTGCTGGCAACCACCTTCTCCAAAGTCCTGTCATCGCCGTCTTTGAACAGCACGTGCGTGATGTCGTCTGTGTTGCTCGTCCACTGTCCTACGCACGTTGCGCCCATCTCCTCCAGCAAAGGAACGAAGAGGTGACGAGCATCATCGCCATCTGAAGTATTGACATCGACGAAGAAGACGCAGTCGGTCAGGAGTCCTGCATTCGGTCGGGAAATCCATGGCTCTTCTTGCTCTTGCAACTGTGGATTGAATGTAACAGATTTCTTTGGAGAGACCTGCTTGGTCGGCGAGCGTAGAGATGGCTTTGATGGCGAACGCAGGACAGACTTCGTCGGCGATGCGGTCTCTTTTGCTGGAATGATCTCTGGCTCGGCAAGATTGACCAGCGAGCGCTTCGGCGAAAGGTGTGGTGACCCGCTACGATCGACTTCAAGTGGAATATGCTTGCGCGGAGAAGCCAAGAACACTGGTGCGGCATCTGGCGAAGTCATCTCGACGTCTTCCATATCCTCCAGGGCGGCCATGACGTGGGAGTCGGTAAAATCTTCTGCAGGCCTGCCGGGTGTAGCCGCCACGAAGAAATGGTTGGCACTGGGAGTGGCCTTTACAGGCGAAGAGCCCATGAAATGATGGGGCGAACTGGCGCCTGTCCTCTGGGGTGAAGATGCCAGCATCTTTGGCTTCGACGGGCCCTTTCGGGGAGAGCCGAAGGACTTCTTGTCGGGAGAGAGAATAGAAGATGTTTTGAATAAGTCATTGGCAGATGAGTGGAAGGGACCAAGATTCATAGCTTGATCCATGACTTTGTCTTCGAGACGATGGTCAACCTCAGCCGCAGTAGGCCCAACAATCTTCTGGGATTCTGCAGGCTGCGGAAATTCCAGAAGTCTGTTGTGCGGCATCCTGAATGAGCGCTTGAGCGGCGAAGCACTCATCATGGTCTTGCCAATCCGCTTGGTAGTCTTGACAGTCTTGACGGTAGAGACCCTCGGATGCTTGCCTGGAGCCTCGGGTTCGACCTCCTTCAACGGCGTCTCCACATGCTTCTCCGCCGTTGACGAAGCTACGGGAGAGTTGTGGGGAGAGGCTTGAGGAGACAGGACTGGAATGAGAGATTGTCGCTTGACTCGCTTTCTGGTCGACCTCTGCATCGACTCTGTGGTGATGGTAATCTTGATGGGAGAATTGTTGGCATGCGCTGTCGCGACCACCTGGTCCGCCTGGGGCTGGACTTCATTATGGAAAGCAGTAGATTGAGCCGCATCATTCTGTTCGTCCTGATTATAGTCGAACCCATCGTCTGCCCGATCAATGTCCATCTCCTCTGGCTGCTCTTCTGCAAGACTATGTTCTTCAGTCGGGGCGGCGGCTTCGTTTTGAGCTTGGTCGCCTTCGGTGGGCGCGAAAGGCTCTTCGGTCTCCGTCTCGGTGATCTGTGGGATTGTTAGGGTCGTTGTCGATAGGTCCTGATGAGTACGCACCTCCTCCTCTGGAACCTGCTCTGGAGCCTCCTCAACAGCCTTCTTCCTGCCCTTCGGCTTCGCAGTTGAGATGGTCTTGGGTTTCGGAACAGGCTTCTTTGCCGCAGTTGTGGTCGCTGGCTTCGTCTTCGCAGCAGGTTTGGTTGTTGCTGGCTTGCTCGCCAAAACTTTGGCAGCCGCCTTCGCCGTGGCAGCCTTCGCAGCCGGTTTAGCCGCAGCCTTGCTCGCAGGTTTCGTAACAGATGCTTTGGTAGCGGTAGAAGAAGTAGCAGTAGTCGCAGCAGTTTTCGTCTTGCCCCTCCGCGCGGGCGCTTTCAGAACGTTCTTGAGTGGGGATTCGGGTTTTGGGGCGGTTTTTGCGCGTGCACGAGTAACAGGAGCCATGTTGGAATGATGGGTGGGAAAAAGAGATGGTAAGAGTGAGTGTGTGGTTGTTTGGAAGGAGTGTGTGGGAGTTTGAGCGCATGGCAACAGGTGGAGGGAGTTGTTGATGTCTTGTTGTCGGTGGTTGCGCAGGGCAACGGCGCGGTCACGTGCTGTCAACACCGATCGGCATTCCTTGTATTGCAGCCAATTGAAGAGACTGCTTGCTAGAAACATTGGTCTTTCGATCTATGCAAGATATTTATGCAACATGCGTGTAGGGCAGTGTTGGCACTTATGGACTTGTACTGAAGTTTGACATCGCCTGCTCGTTCTATGATGATTGCAAGTTTCCTGGTTGCTCTCAAATTTCAATATTTCATACTCAACAAACGACTGCGCAGATTAACACCTCAGTGTCCTTACCTACTTTGCAAGCTAGAACTCATCAGACAGCAGATGAAGATCTCAGCCTTTCCTCACGAACAGATTCAGCCTTTCTTTTGCAGTCAAACAAGGGAGGAGGCTCTCAATTTTTCTTGAAGGCCTCTACGATTTACTCATTTTCTTCAATTGAATGGTCGAGCTTGCCCTCGATGAACTTCATTGGGGTATCCAGAGAAGTGCTGCACGCGCTGTGGGAGCCTCGCTTCTTATCAGCATCTCCAAAATTCCACCGTCGTCAAGTGTGTGACTTGGGGCCTGTGGCTTGCATTTCAGGCAGCAGCATTCTGGTGACAATATAACCTTTCTACATCCACGGGCGAGTCTTTGCCGAATCTGAGTCCTTCATCAGACCTCCTGATCACTTTTTTCTTCTCATCGACCTCAAGTTTCCCACTTTGATTTCTCACTTCGCAATTTGCTCTCTCTCTCTCAAGGCCATCATCAGAAACGACAGAACCCGAACCTGAGAAAATCACAGTGCGAGGCGTCAAAGGCCCTCCAGGAAGCGAACTCCTCCAAATGGGGTCATGTGGCGCCACATTTACCTTCGAAGACAGACTGCACGAAGTGGCCAAAATGCCTTACCGCCACCCAGACAGCTACAGGCACTTCGCCGTCGAGAAACAGATCTACCGCCGCCTGGGCACGCATCCGAATGCTGTCAAATGCCTTCGCGTTGACGAGGGCGATGAGGGTCCAATCTGGCTCGAGCGGGCAGAGCATAGCGCAATCCGGCTTTACTTCAAGAATGGGGGGACCGCAAGCGTCCAGGAGCGCATCAAGTGGTCGAGGGATCTGGCCGTTGTCATTCAGTATCTCCACGACAAGAACGTCAGGCAAGGCGATATTGGCGGTAGGAACATATTGCTTGACGCCAACAGGAACACCCTACTCTACGACTTTGCCGGATCCTCTATTGACGATACCCGCGCCGAAGTCGTCGCTCAAGACGGCTTTGGCCATCCCGATCATGAGGAATCCAAGTATTCTACCATCCGAGCAGAGATCCATGCTTTAGGTTCCTCCATCTTTGAGCTGATTACCTCGACCTGTCCGCATCAGGAGGAACATGAGAAAGAATGGGGAATGGCCGAAGTGTTGCTACGCCGGGGAATATATCCCGATGTGACAGACGTGCCACTTGGTAGCATCATCGCAAAATGCTGGAAAGGAGAGTACAGTTCGGCTCAGGAGGTAGCCGATGCGATCAAAGAGCAAAACTGAGTCGAATCATCATGGGAATTCAGAAGGTCCGACTGTGGACACTTGGACATATCAGAAAATGAAAGATCTAGATCGAGAAAGAAAAGATTTTCCCTGGCCGTCTAGGAACTGTAAGATTATAGAGCAAAAGGACCACGTAGGGGAAAGAGGATACTACACCTCTGAATACTTCCCTAGGCCAAACATTAGAGTATCCACACTTTGCCATAGATCCCGGTAGATTACTCATGCTCTTACGGAAGGGCGGCATCCAACCAGCAGACAGCAAGTAGAAAGTGAAAAACTCGAGACTCGAGACATCCAACTTAGTTTTCGGGATATGGCGTTCTAAAGGTCAGAGCAATATCAGTACTGGGCATGTTGAAGCCTCCACATTACCGTAACTTGGCCGCCCAAAAAGGGGTATATCAATCAAACAACCGACCAACAAATCTTCACTCTTTCTTCCCACTCTCCAAAACTTCAAGCGCCCCTCCAACCAGATGCAAGCTCCCAGTAATCAGCACCATAACCTCACCCTGCTCCTCTCCCTCCCTCGCAACCTCCCGACACCACTCCACAGCCTCCTCGATCGTCTTCGAAACCTTCACCTCCGTCTCGGCATCGACTTGCTCCCACGTCCTCGCCAAGCCCTTCTGCACGGCCAATGCATCTACATCCTCCTTATTCGTGTTCATGCTCACGAGATCCGGCTTATAGCCGCCGTCCTTAAACGTGACATTCGAGCAGAAGACGGCGTGGGTGAATGGTTTCTCATCTCCCAGGGCCGTGGCGAGGGTTTTATGCAACGCGCGGGCTAGAGCGCCGGCATCACGCGTCTGCTGGTTGAAGAGGAGGATGCGCTTGCTTTTGCCTTTACTTGAACCCACGGATTGGATTTGTTCGGCGAACCATCGGCCGGATAGTTCGATGCTTTCGAGCGTGTGGCCGCCGTCGATATGCCAGGCGATCGCTGGGGATGTCTCTCGACGCACTTCGCAACGGCCGGGCCACTTGACTTGCTCGAGGCCCGTCTTGAACTTTGCGGGGAGAGATGATTTGGTGATTTCTTCAGGGGCTGGGACGTCGTTGTAGCCGAGTGCTCGAAGGTGGGCGGCTGCGACGGTTATGGCGAGGCTGGCGTTGGTCTTTTGGAAATCGGCTGCCAGACCCAAGTTAATATTCTCGAGGTCAGCATGGCGTTCTATGATCTGGAGCTCCGCGCCCACGTCTGCTGCGCGCTTTTTCAGGACTGTTATGACGGCTTCGGGCTGGGGAACTGTGAAAGCGGCAGCTCCTCGTTTGAATATACCGGCCTTGTGCCAGGCAATCTCCTCGATTGTGTTTCCGAGCATGGCGACGTGGTCTATGCCCAGACTCGTCACAGCAGCTACTGTCGGTGAGAGGAGGATGTTTGTGCTGTCGTATTCACCTCCTATCCCGCATTCCATGACTGCGGTATTCACGCCCTCATTGACATAAGCATGCAGCGCCATCAGGGTCAAATATCTGAAATAAACGGGCTTTTGTGGGTGGTCAGAGGGTATTGGTTTGGTTTTCGTCGATTCTTCCAGCCGATCCCAGATTTCAAAGAAGTACTTTGCAAACATGTCTTCTGAGATGGGCTCATGGTTGATCTGTATTCTTTCTCGCACTGACCGAAGATGCGGCGATGTGTATAGGCCTACCTTGTGGATCGGCGAGGAGGGAGTGGTTTCAGGGAGGTATTGGCCGAGTATGGACGATATGAAGGCGCTGGTAGATCCTTTGCCTTTTGTCCCGGACATGTGTATAGGCTTCAATCGATTGAAGTCTGATGGCTACAGGGTGTTCAGTGTGTTTTCAGATGTCGTAAGGCGTGAGGGAGCCGCACACCTCATATCCAGCTCTTTGACACCACTCGATCATTTCGGGTATGGCTTGCTGGTTCATGCCCCGACCAGACTTCCGAATGGCGTCTACGATTGCAAAGTTGGACTGCAACGTGTTCAACGCCGCGACGGCAGCCTAGGCAACCACCAGTATTAGCATGAATACAGTTCAATGGCCAAGATCAGATATTTACACTGTAGTCGCGAGCCATGACGCGGCGTGTACTGTATGATCGAGTGATACGCGTGGCAGAGGAGAAAAGCGTGGGCCAAGGCTTCAGGCCATGGGGTGACATGGAGTCATTCTCGGTCGGCGAGAGGAGGTTGGTGGGAGTATCAGATGGAAAATGTATTTCATGTGCTTGAAGCGGACGTCCAATCTGTGGCGCATGCTTCGGAGGGGTAGGGCTGAACCTCGGACACTCACGTGGCTATCACGTGGCTGTCTCACCACGCTGACGCCACAACCATCTCAGCCACGCGTAGCCACACTTCTTCAACACCACCACTCCAACATATCAATGCCACATGGGCCGAATGCAGCGTGTTCACTATACAACCCTCCAGGCTTCCCCGAACACTCGTGCGTAAGTACCAGGTTGTGCTCGCCGACAATAGGCATAGCGTCATCCTCCAGCGGTCCCCTGGCTTCCCAGCCGACGAATTCGTCCTGATTTGCCAGCATTCGTCCTTATGATGAAACCTTTCGTAGCCCAGCTTCCAACATCCCAGGCTCCCCACCGAGGTTTCAGCATATGTCACTTTTGTCATGTGGGAGATGCCTCCGACATGATATATACGCTTTGAGCTCCAGCTGTAGGAGTCCGCCCGAACTTCCTCAATAACACTCAACAGCATAGTATAGTAGTAGTGCTATTCGCCAACATGGCACCCAATATTCCCCTCATTCCACTTCTTGTCGTCTCTTCCGTCGCCGAGTCTCTCCTCATTGTCAGCTTCTTCCCCCAGTATCTACCCCACAATCCACTTGTATACGTTCTCGTCCGCGCCCTCGCCTTCAACGCCGCTGCTCTCGCTGTATACAAAGTGCTCATTTATCCATTGCTTAGTCCGCTCGCCCGGAATCTTCCTCATCCAAAGGTATAACATGCCCTTCTGCCAGCAGAATCACGAGCTGACCAAGACAGAACGACGGTTGGTGGCCAAATGGCCTGGCTCAGTACTCAAAGCCGGCCGGGCAAGACTTCTCGAAATGGGTCGACACCACCCCCAACGACGGCATCATCTATTTCCGCGGTCTCATGAACACCGACCGTCTACTCGTTACATCTCCAAAGGCCATTGGCGAACTCCTCGTCACGAGGTCTTATGATTTCGAGAAGCCTGCCGTCCTGCGCAACTTCCTGCGCAAGATCCTCGGAGATGGCCTTATCATCGTTGAGGGTGATATGCACAAGTTCCAGCGGAAGCACATCATGCCCGTCTTCAGCTTTCGTCACATCAAAGAGCTGTACCCCATGATGTGGAAGAAGGCCATCTCCTTGACTGAAGGTGTCATGGCCGAAATGCACGATACCCCTGACCGCGTTGTCGAGATCAATCACTGGTCTAACAAAGTCACCATGGATATCATCGGTGTGGCAGGTCTCGGTCGCGAATTCAATTCTTTGAAGAATTCAGACGACGAGCTCATCCAGAACTACGAGGAAATCCTAGAACCGACCACCGAGAAGGTCATCTACTTTGTGTGCAACCTCCTGATCCCCCAGCCGATCCTTCAGGCTCTTCCTTGGAAGCTGAACAAACGTGTCAATATTATTACGAGTAACCTCAAGACCATCTGTCGCCAGCTCGTGCGGGACAAGCGAGAGCTCGTCAAGAAGAACGCCGATGATCACCTGGACATTCTATCTGTTCTTTTAAAGTCGAACAACTTTTCAGACGACGAATTGGTAGATCAGCTCCTGACCTTCCTCGCAGCTGGGTAAGTCCCATCACTTCAAACAATTTCTACCAAGTCACTCACCACCCCGACAGCCACGAAACAACCTCCTCCGCCTTCACCTGGGCAACCCACCTCCTCTCCAAAAACCCGACCATCCAATCCCGCCTGCGCTCCGAAATCCTCTCCGCCGTCCCCCCCGCCGACACCATCGGCCCCGAAACTGACCTCGCCTCCATCCTCGAATCCCTCCCCCTCCTCAACGGCGTCTGCAACGAAACAGTCCGCCTCTACCCCACTGTCCCCATCACCATCCGCGAAGCCGTGCGCCCGACCGAGCTCCTGGGCAATCACATCCCCGCCGGCACCGCCGTCGTCGTATGCCCCCTCGCCATCAACCGCTCCGCCGAGCTGTGGGGCCCCGATGCCAAAGAATTCAAACCGGACCGCTGGATCAATGAGGAGACTGGCACGCCCAATAAAACGGGCGGCGCGGAGAGTAATTACGCCATTGCGACGTTTTTGCACGGGCCGAGGAGTTGCATTGGGCAGGGCTTTGCCATGGCCGAGTTGCGGTGCTTGATTGCGGCGTTTATTTGTAGGTTTGCGTGGGAGATGGCGGATCCCAAGGAGGAACCGGTCGTTGCAGGCGTTATTACGACGAAACCTAGGGATGGGATGCATTTGCGGTTGAAGAAGTTTGAGGAGGGGGAGAAGGAGGGGTGAGGTTTGGGATGATGCAATCGGAATTTAGATACCCGTTGGGAAAGGGTCAGTCGTATTTTCCATTGGAAGGAAGGAAATTCTGTTTTACGAGCGGACTTCCTTTTGGTAATACTTGGGTAAATTAGTCAATGTATTATAGCGACACAATCTAACAACGCAGTTGTCTCATGGGTTCCACACTTTTGGATCTGTTTCATGATACTCTAGTTTACTATCAAAGTCCTATCTAGGGACGATTACAACTATCACGACCAGCGCATGTACACTATTACATTACAAGAACATCATATCCATCTCAAAAAAATACTTCCCCCTTCTATGCCACCCCATCCATCTGCTCTCCTGCATCACCAACATTTCTTTCTCTTTGTCCCAACCGCCACCACCATTGCCTCCCCACTACATCTCCACTCAAGTTACCTCAGGTTTTTACTTCTCCTCATACCACACCCCATTCCTCCCATGTCCCTCAAGCAATCTCTTGCTAATCGGCTCCGGCGCCTCCAACTCAAACGTCGCAGGCGGGAACACGTAAACGCCCGCACTCAAACCCGTATCCTCTTGCGTACCGACGCCGGCGCCCGTCTTGTAGACGGAGGACTCGCGGTTGTGGTGGTGGTGGGATAATGATGTTGCGCGCGGAAGAGTGGCTGGTGTCGTGCCGTTGGCGTTTGTGTGATATGTCCCGGTTTGATATGTGCCGTTGTTGTAGGTGGGATGGGGAGTAGATCCAGGATACGTCCCCGTTCTCGCCAAGGTGCCGCCGACCGCGAACCGCTCATGTGGCATGTCGGCTGAGAGTTCTGTCAGAACAGTTTGCGCGGTCGTGGGGCGGTATGTGGTGTTTGTGGGGTAGCCAGTTAGTGCGGCGTAGGAGTTGCGGCCGTAGAGGGCGTCGGGGTGCGGGAGAGCTGTGCCGGCTGAAGATGAAAGGGGAGGTGGTGGCGGAGGTGGGTTGCTCGGATAGCGGAAGTTTGTGGCTTCTGGGGTTGTGTTAGCAGAGTTGAGTGGGGGACGGGGACTGTGTTTTGGGACAAGAAAGGGGAAGGAGAGGGGTGATGTTATTCTGAATGAGCTGGACTTACCGGTTTCGAAACCTCGGCCTTGTTTCTCGAGAGGGCTGCCATGTGCTGAGCCAGTCTGTGGCGAATAGCTCATAACGGGAACAGGGATGGCTTTGTTTTGTCGTCGACGTTTGAGGAAAAGAAACACGATGAGGATTATGATAAACAGAGCAGCAAGACCGCCAGCGACGCCGCCTGCTATGCTTCCGACCATCTTGCGGTGCGCAGCAGCATGTTCAGCATCTGAGTGCCCCTCATGATCCGCCGCTGACGACGATGACGACGGCGCGCTACTCGTTGTGGAAGTTTCGCTCAGAGTAATAGAACTAGATAAAGTCGTTTCAGAATTTGTCGAAGTGAAGGAACTCGCCCATACCCACGTTGATGCAGCAGACGGAGCGCCCGACGGTGCTGTACCGTTCAACCAAAAGGCAGCTTCGGCAGGATTACTCGACAGGAAACCCGCTGCGAGACTCTCCTTGGCGCAGCTGTCTGGCGAGCACGGGTTCGACTTGCAGCAGCCGATAAAGGGAGGGTCGATAGTGCTGCACATATACCACAGGCCAGCGGAGCACTGCTGATCGGGGATTCTGCCGTATTGTTCGGGGTTGAAGCTCATTTTCCTGAGGAGACCGGCTGAACAGCCGTTCGTGGCGGATGTGCATGGATTGCTCGCGCAACAGCCGACGAACTGGGCCCCTGTAGTGCAGGCGTAGAACGATCCACCATCGGGACAGGTGATATTCGGTTGGGACGACATTTTTGTTGTGGAGAAGAGGGCCTTTGGAGGATGTCGAAGTCGACGTTCACCAGACTATGAGGAGGCGACTCCAGATGGAGGATAAAGAGAAAGGGGTGAATTCTGTCATTGATGGCATTGAGGAAAGACAAAGAAGGTTGCAAAACTTTGATCACGACATAAAGAGGAAAACGAGGTTGTGTTCTTTCAGATGTTGGTCGTCTGCGTTGTTGGGTTGCGGCGTGACATTGGGGCTCGGCTGCAAAGCCTCCAAAGGCGCGTAGTGCTGTCCATGGTTGGATTGATAAGGTACCTTACCCTTTTGCAGTTTGCGCGGCAACTTGTTGCCTCGTACTTGGCCTCCCACGAGGATCAAAGCCGAAAAGCCTGGGAGTTTTGTTCTTAGTAGAGCTTTGCCTGGGTGCTGATGAAATGGGGTGGACAATGCCGCCCCACAAACACGGAGCAGACGGCAAACCGCGAAATGACAACAAAGAGAGGGTCTGTTGTTTTGATCAAACAAAGATGAAGAAAGAATGGGTTCTGATTATAGTCTGCTTGTCGACTTTTTTCTGGTTTGTCTGTTGCATAGTCCTTGGGTCGGATTCACGAGGCAACTTTGGAAAGTTGTTGAACCACGCAATAAGTCGGAACAAGTACTCTCGGAACGTAGAAGCAATGAAAGAATGATAATCACAATCAAATTGGAATAGACAAAATCTGCGCTCGGTCCCCCGCACCCTCTTACATAGGCTGCCCCGACGTGAAGGAGCAGACTTGATTTGACGTGCACTGCGATTGAGACGTGACCTTACTCTCTACTCTATGGCACCTTGGAGTCGACGTTTGGCGCGATTCCTCACGGTATGAGCATGCACTGCTGTAGTGGATGCCAAAGATGGTCCCTCGAGATAGCATGTAGTGACGATGATGTTGTGATGTTTATGTTGATGATGGAGTTGCGGAGCTAGTTCTTACGGTACCTCTCCAGCTCAAATGCTCACTTCCGACTGCCTTGTCCGGATTACGGTATGTGGAGTTCTCGGGAGGACTCACAAGATCCACTAAACTGGCTGAATAAAGTCGTCCGAGATGTATTTTCCCAACATTTAATGATTTGGCAACTGGGACCTTGTGTCATTTCATATCGTGATTGTCGGAGTATTTTGGGTGATAGATGCCAAGCTCCGAGGATACTGCGTGATCACGTTGTGAGTTCAACAGCGCAGTGAAAAAAGTGAGATCTTTGGAGAGCAAAGATGTGTAAAACTCTGATACAAAGTGTGATGAGTGAGTTGTAACTGTCTAGGAGTGCCAAATGCCGGAGGTGGAATTTATCCTCTAGATCACATGATGTCTGACTCATCACACACGTTATTAATTAGTCTCCAACAGTGATTCAAACGCCGAACCCTTCAAAATGCGTGTTATCTGAATTGACTATTGATATAGTAGCATCGCACGCTAGAAAAAGTAATCATCTGAATCAAAACAGTCATCGAATTCCTCCTCGGTGGTCGCATCTGTCTCACTATCGGTAGCCTTTTCCTTCTTCCATTTATTTAGACCCGCTCTCTGCTTGGTGGTTACAACGAATCGCTCGTACGTAAGACGAATCACCCGTTTCGCACGGGGCTTGAAGGTACCTGGATGAGACACTACGAACATTACTGCATTGAACAGCTTCGCGCTGTCTTTCGCCTCATTTTCGAACTGAGTGTCACGGGAGTGACACTTGGCGTGATACAAGTGGTGGTATCACGTGCTCTTCTTAGCGCCTCTTGGCGCTTCTGCTTTTCTTCTACCCCGCTCGCTCTGTTTTCTTTCTCTTCTTCACTCAACCTCTTGAGTCTCCACGTTGTTGAATAGATAGCACACACCAGTAGCTTAGCAATCAAAGCTTTCTGTCGCTGCGTCTAGTAACTCCGTGACACTGAGCGTGCAGTATCAGATACAAGAGCTGGAAAGCTGTATCGCGTGCCAAGCCCTTGTTACTCCGAATTGGTCGTCTTTCCTCATGGTCGTAGTCTGCTTTTCCGACTTTAAGATTGGTAATTACCTCATCCATAGACAGGCTGCTTAGAATATCGACGTTAAGAAACTTATACGTTTCGAAGATCGGAAACATTAACGGTAGCCTAATTCCACTCCTTTGAGGGCTACATCGAAGTGATTTATTGGCTCGTGGGTAAGTTTATACTACCGTACGAATTATCAGTGTCACGGTGGTTTAGTGTTATCAGCCTGGTCGGAACTGCGTTGGTAACGGCATGCTTTGTATTTCTCTAGGTTTGGATGTTCTCTGACGAATGGATATTCGCGATCAGGTCGAGATTGGGAACGCCAGCAAAACGACACCACTCTGACGTGTAATTTGCTCGAAATAGTATAGTAATTGAAGTTGTGTAGACAAGCTAAGCTATGTCGACAACCACAGAGCCTAGGTCTGCCCCTAAGTAAATAAAGATCCGAAAACTCGAACGCCTAGCAGTATCCTTTTTGTTCTTGTTAGTAACCAATTATAGAAGGCTGAAATGTTGTGGTCGACGATTAGATTGATCTATCTAGGGGGCTGGCGAGCTTATGTACACGGGTGTCAAGCTATCACGTGATCCTGCACAACACTTCCCCTCAGCTTGTAGTTCTCCAAGCTGAATTTATGTTCGAGTCAAGCGAGTCAGGTCCCGCGTCTGCACGTGACGAGCCTAGAACTACTGGAACTTTTCAGCTTCCTCAGCCGTTCCCTCAGTCTCTCCTTCACTAAGTTACCCCAATGCTCCGCCCTCTTAATGTCCAGCTGACGCACGCTATGCGCGAGTTCACCGCTAGATGGTGTATAGCTATTCGTCCAGCGAAAAAGACGCGATATATCTAGGTTCCGTGCTTCCTTTCTTGCAACTTTCGACTAACTGTACAATTGCCTTCTCCTTCGCCTCTATCTAGGTCTTGCATATACTCTGTTTACTCGCAAATTGTTTCTTTTCACGTCAATCCTGTCCCGCTTTGGATCTATTCCGTCCCTGTCAATATGCCCTTCCAAGACCTCAAGCAAACCCTCAGTGAAGCATTGAAACATGTCAAAGAAAGTACCTCTTTGCTGTTGAAGAGTAAACGAGCTGTATTGCGACGTCCGCGTAACTCCTCCCTCAGTGGAGATTCTATAGAATCGGAATCGGAGGGTTTACGAGAGCTTGTAATCCGGCAAAACTCTTCACAGCTCCCGGTGGCTCTCACTCGGCTCGATGAAGGTATGCTTTGAGTTGCTTCTGGAGACCGGCCCTTGCTCTAACAAAAAATTGCAGAGACTCTTCTGTGCGAAACATGTAATGGCCTCAGAAATCGGAATCTCGAACGCGCTTTCAATTTCGGGTTCGTGCGGGATATCATCCATGGCTCACGTGGAAACTGCAGTTTTTGCAGAATGTTGCTCACTGGACTGGACCTTGATCGCCTAACTGTGCTTCAACCTGACTCGCCCCATTACCAAGTTGAGATTCGGAGACAAGGAACAAACCTACACGTTACAACAATCAAGGTCTTCCATCTTGGGACCTCCGACGGTGACGAGTCAGACTTGAGCATTCATCGTAGTAGTTCCATCCGGGAACGAAAAGTCTCGAGCAGGACTTTTCCGCTGAAAGAAGAGTCAGACCGGTCAACAGACTACCTTTGGAACATGGACCAACCCGAGGCTTTTCGTACCGCAAATGGTTGGCTCTCTGAATGTGTTATAAACCACGACTGCGGTTCAGGTGGGGAGGAAGCTTTCATGCCATCTCGAGTTATATTTGTCAGTGGATCCGACCGCAACCATCTGAGACTGGTCATTCCCGCTGAAGACTCGACACACCGTGGCAAATATGTGGCGTTATCCTATTGCTGGGGCACTGCAGTCCCGTTCATTACAACTCCGACAACTTTGTCGGATCGGATTGAAGGCTTCTCTATGGACGATTTGCCACGGACTCTGCGGGATGCCGTTCGTGTTACCCGCGAATTGGGTTGTGACTACCTGTGGGTGGACGCGATCTGTATCCTTCAAGGAACAGACGAAGCTGCTAAAGCCGACTGGTTGAAAGAGTCCGCTGCCATGAAGAGCGTCTATCGTAATTCTCTCGTCACCATCATCGCCGCAGGATCTGGTGACTGTGACGGAGGGTTGTTTTACCCTCGACATTGCCAGCTTCAGCTTCGGGACCAGTCCATGGTGGACGGTTCTTTTCGCACCATGAGAGTGATGAGAGTACTCCCTCCTCTTGAATCTGACCACACAAGACAACACAAAGACGAGCCGATCAACAGTCGGGCGTGGGCACTCCAGGAGCGCCTATTGTCGAGGAGAAATTTATTGTTTTGCTTGAATGAGATCGCTTGGCAATGCGAACATGGTTCAAAACGAGAGAAAACCACATATGATTTTAGGGACAGGTGGCATAGGATTTTCACTTACAGGATCCCCCCAGACCCGGAATCTAAAAATTTCAGGATGATCTCGCAGAACTATTGCAGCCGGAATATGACGAATCCTGGCGACAAGCTTCCAGCGCTTTCAGGACTTGCCCAGCAGTTCCACTCTGTCACCGGAGAACGTTACTATGCTGGTCTTTGGGAATCAACTCTCCTTTTTGACCTGCTGTGGGTACGTGACGACGGCTTTCGGACTTTCTTTGCGGCAGCAACTGTCGGCGTTCCGACTGTTTACAGAGCTCCGTCATGGTCATGGGCTTCCCGCGACAACAACATTGTACACACTCCAACAAACGGAGCAAAGCTCACTTCCGCAGTCGCCAAGGTAGTGGACTGTGATACCACGCCCGCAACTGCGGACAAATTCGGGGCTGTCTCTGACGGCTATGTAATTGTTGAAGCACCTTTCCGGCGAGCCGGTCGGATAGCCTTTGATGGAGGAGTACCAGTTATCTTTCCAGAGGACGTCAACAGCAAGAAACTTGGAAATCTTTGGCTTGACGAAGGCGACAAGTTGGATGAAGATAGTGATGTCCTTCAACGAGAGGTCTTCTGCCTGCTTTTCTTGGCCTATATTCCCCACCATTTTGGTCTCGTGCTCACCCCTTCCGCGGACAAGACGGGATGCTATACTCGCCTCGGCGTCTTTGTCGCGAGCGATGACGAGCAGAAACCATGGTTTGAAGGCGGGGATGTCCAAGCCGTCACCATTGTATAGCGCCTCCGCCATTACTTCTCTATTCTCGTAGGGACTCACAGACCTACAGCCCGGCTAAATGCAGTGTTCAGGGCTGATCGGATCTATGTTGCCTAATAAGCGCATCCTTCCACGAATCATTCCTTTCCAGGTTTGCGGCGAGCCTTCGCGAGATCTGTTTCCCATTTCCACGACTGCCTAGTTGGGGCCACGAGAGCGCTCCGCTAGATTTCTTGGCTGCTCATTTCGACCAATATAGCAGAAATATCGGGTGCTGGTCTGCCGTTATAGTGAAAAGTAGACTCTTTGGCCCATGAAGATCCCTGTCGATCACCAATCCATGCTCAAGTGCATCAATCACAATGCGCCTGACCATGCGCAGGAGAGCACTGTTTCATCACTCCACCGTTCCGGTCTCCTGAAACTTCGGGATGGGCGGCCTTCTTCCTTCTCCATTCTCGCTCCTCACGGAAGATCTTTCCCCGGAAGGGCTTTTTAGAAACGCTATAGATGTTAATCAGCAAACAAAGAAAGTCGAGACCACCTGTAGTTCCGAGTCCTGGGCTTCTTCTCACTCACCGTTACTATAGTCCAACTCGCCATACCCGCTGCCATCAACAACAGGGCTATGCGTTGCGTGTAACCTCGAGAACTCTCTCGAGCCAAGATACAGTATACTACACGAGTGTGCTGGCCTACTTGATAGGAGGAAGTTGGCTACCAACTACGACACAGGCCTGCCGCTGTCAGCAGCTACCCTCAGCGGACTCTAGGGCCAATTTTACTTGCGAGTGGAAGCATGGGCCTTCAAGTCTGGACCAGAGCTCCTGGACGGAATCAATCAATAACGATTTAGCCGCGGTGTACCCCAGGCACCCCACAACATATCTTGGTCTTTGGTGAACAATACGGTTCTTCCGACTGATATTGTCAGCTGTTGCATTCTATAGCTCACGCCTTCACTCGACTCTATGTTGTGGTGTGTAGTGCGGCAGTAGCAGCTTCAGCTCTTATTCCCTTTCTTAGTCCACCCACGCTCGCTTTCTGTTTGCTGTCCCTCGTTTCATTTCAACATCATGGTTTCGTTCACCGCTGTCTTGTCAGTCCTCGTCGCTACAACTGTTGTCAATGTCGCTGGTTACGCTTTCCCTCGCGCTTGCTCAGGCATCTGTGGCAATGCTCACGATTCCTCGGTGATCCGCCGCAGTGATGGCACATACATTCGTTACGCTACCGGAGCAAAGATTGCAATGCATATCGCACCCTCCATTGCAGGTCCCTGGGAGTTTGTAGGCGCAGCCATACCAAGAGGATCAAGGATTAACCTCAAGGGACGGGATGACCTCTGGGTAAGCCATTCAAGTTTCCAGGACTCAATTCCCACCTACATTCAATTAGAAGATCACCACTAACACTACACCTCCCCACCTTAGGCCCCCGACGTCTCCAGAGTAGGAGCCAACTACTACCTCTACTACAGCGTCTCCTCCTTCGGCGTCCAACAATCCGCCATCGGCTGGGCCACCTCCTCCGACGGCCTGCGCTGGACCGACCGCGGCTCCGCCGGCATCACCTCCCGGCAAGGCGACAACTTCAACGCCATCGACGCGCAGCTCTTCGTCGACGACAGCGGCGCCAAATACATGAACTTTGGCTCCTTCTGGGCTGACCTACATCAAGTGCGCATCCCCGACTCCGCCTTTTCGGCCTCGGCCGGCGCGACCAGGAACGCGCAGCAGACCATCTTCGACCCCGCGGGCGAACACGCCGTTGAAGCTGCGTTTTTGTATCAGCATGGGGATTCGTATTTCATGTTTTTCAGCAAAGGGTCTTGTTGCGCGTTGGATAAGAATCGTCCGGCGCCCGGGAAGGAGTACAGGATTATGGTCTGCAAGGCCAGCTCGCCCCAGGGCCCGTTTAGGGATCGGAGTGGACGGTCTTGCGCGGATGGGGGTGGGACGGTCGTGTTGCCTAGTCATGATTGGTTGTATGCGCCTGGTGGGCAGAGTGTTTATAAGGATGCGGAGTTGGGCCCGGTTCTGGTTTATCATTATGGTGAGTGTTGTTCTTTGCGGGAAATAGCGTGGAATGAAGCTAACGCATACAACAGTTGATACGAGAATTGGCTACTCGGACGGCCAGAAGAAGTTTGGCTGGAATACGCTCGACTTCTCGTCTGGATGGCCGGTTGCTGAATGAGTTTGCCCCTTTTGAGTGTTTGGCGACGCAGAGGGGGAGATTGAGTGGACCCTCGACCAACTTCTTGAACATAGTCGCCTTGCTCGAGCATAGTTCGACATACTTGGAGGGCCACGCTGTATATATCCGACTGTCTTCACGACTCTCAATGGATTTGACGAATGAGAAACTCATGATTTATCAGAGATACTATTTTGTCATTCCGAACTAGTGTTACCAACCGCCGCACGTCCAGAAGAGCGGAGAGCTCGCACTTTGCGTGCGAAAATTTGGAAGAATCGAGTTCGTCCTGAAACCCAGCTGAACGCCATTGTTATTAAAAATGCCTCAAAAGAACCGCCATATGCTTATTCGTACAGTACATGTTCGTCTTCCATCCTCATGCTCACCTTTGCAGCAACGATATACACCATTTTCATCCATCTTTGCACCTAGCTTATCGTCGGTACGGTTATGTTTCGTTTCCCTTGATCTACTTCCTCCTCTGCTGCATGCCCAGAATCTGAACCATGCGAATGAAGATGTTGATAAAGTCCAATTCGAGCGAAATGGCCTCGTTGACGGCATCCCTCTTCATCAGGCCCCTCTCCGCCATCCTCGCATGATGCAGCACCTTCTGAACATCATAAAGTGTGAAGCCACCAAAGACTGCCAATCCACCGTACAGCCAGATATTCTCGGTCCACATGAGGGTCCGGACGGCGGTGGCGGGGACGACGAGAGGAGCGAGACCGGAGAGCGCGACGATGGCGAGGCCGCCCAGGAGAGGCGCGCCGAGGTAGAGGTACTTTTCTTGTTTGGCGGTGGCGCCGACGAAGGCGATGCTGCCCATCATGCCGACGGTGTAGAGGGCGGCGCGGCCGAGGAGGGCGGGGTGCAGGAAGAGGAGCGGGGAGAGGAGCATGGCTTGGGTTACGTTGAAGCCGGTCCAAAGGGCGTATTTGGGGATATAACTGTGATGCTCGCGTTAGACTTCATCTCTCTTGCGACTGACGTTGAGGGAAAGGGGGAACTTACTTCTCAGGTGGCGTCATCCGCGTCCCCATCATCGTGCCGATAGATCCAACAAGACCAACACCAAAGACGAGCCACGGATTCGCCGTCATCAGTCGGACACTCCACCCGCTGCGATGAAGCGCCGTCGCTGCAACAGCGATGATTCCAATACCCAGACCAGTGTGCATAAACGTGTCATTGAGATAGCTCCGCTCATACGGCGGCATCCCCCCATCCTCGCGCGTCTCACGATTGAAGATGATATTCAGCGCCAGCGCGCCGCCGCCAATGAGTCCCAGACCGTAGACGAGCTGCTGCGTCTTGTTGCCGGCGTTTGTGGCGGGGGTGGCCGAGTTGGAGGCGTAGCGGCGGAAGGCGGTTTGGAATGCATTTTTCGATTGCGCGAAGGCGGTTATCGGTGTCGTGCTTCGCGATGGGAAGAATTTGAAGCGTTTGGACGGCGTTTGGTGGAACTGTCGGAGGGTGTTTGCCGGGGAGGTGGTGGGTTTGATGGCATGGCGGAGGGCAGAGGTTACTGCGAATGGTCTGCGGAGGGCGGAAGCCATCGCGATGGAGGTTGGAGTGAAAGATGACAATGAGGAGTGGGTGTAGGACGACGGGAGGAGGGAGAAGGGTGGGAGTAGGTAATAGGTACTTGGGACGTGGAGTTAAGAGGCGGAGGTTGGCAGGCAGAGGGTGATGACGCTGACCATCGTCGGTCTTGGCATCGAAGTTGCAAGAACTTCCTCGGACCGCCACCACAGCCACCCAAAGTTTCGACTACAGCCTCAAGTTCCAAGGTTCTTTGCACAGTTCTCTCGTCAGCTATCTGCTCGTCTCCATTCATTCATTCAAGAATAGTCAAAAGTGCTCCCATGAAGATGTGACACGACATTTCACATTGGCGACCAGCTTTTCCTTTTAAAGAATTCCATTCGTGCAAAGTCCAAATTTCAACCGACGATGAAGCACTTCCCATGTGTTTATGCCACATTTTATCGCAGCGTCAGAAGATGCCAAAATGAAAAGAGATAGCGCGGGAATAGGTCCGGGGACCTCAGTAAGAGATTCGGTTCTGTGGGATAAAGTTGAAACAAGCTGTCCAGCTCAGCTGTTAAAGAGCAACTTTAAATTTCCTAAAAAATGAGGAACTTGTGACATGTGCCCTCGTTTCGTATCAATGTGTATCGACGCGACAACGGTGTTCTTAACGCAGTGGTCATTTTAAAAGAGATGGACTTTTTCATCTTTGAAGTCTTCATATGTGGAAGATCCGAGGGTAGACTTGGTGGTTAAACGTCAGATTGTAACCCGTCTCTAGTATCCAGGCTAGGATTTTTGTTGTACTGGAAGCATTCCCTGGAGTGCATTGGGACGTTTGTCATGGTCAGGTCTCATGTTCAATTCGAGGTTCAGCGTGCTTTTTTACCTGCGAATCATCTGGCATAATGTTGCGAGTCATCGAAACATGTTATTATACATCCATGGTTCCACGTGTTGGAAGCTGATACGTTGGAGATGACCCTTGGAAGTTGACCATCTTGGACGAGTTGAGCCCTACCTACGATAGCGTTGAATGCAATACTGTTCCAGAAACAGTTAGTGTCATCAGCATGTACTCTACCGAAGCAGGTGGTTCCCAGGCAAAATTGAGGGGAGAAAAGGAGTAAATAAGAGCGTCAGCTAAATTTGAGGATAGTCACGGCATTTCGGAAGCACTGAACGGCTCGAATCTCCTTTTCAAACCCCGTTCTGCGCTTCCGAATCCAGTGCGACTTTGACAGAAGGGGTAAGTTGGAGCACGACGCCGGTAATGGGCGGTTAGTGCTGGGATCATGTGATGTGTCGATTCTCCCCACCTGAAAAATACAAGATGCGTGGGGATTACGTGCTGGTAAGATACAACTATACAGGCCACTCCTCGATACCGCGATCCATCGATACCTCCAAGCGTACCTAATGGGCAGTAAGCAAACAGACGAAGGATTCAGTCTCTCTTGTTCACGACTGAAGGAAATGCAGGACACGCGAATCCAGACATCCGTCGCGCCTTTGTCGAGTTCGCCGACGACTCGACGCCGTCAAAGGTAACCTCCCCTCCATCCCCTCCCGTAGTGTCCATGCCCCTCGCTGACCTGGTGGCCGTCGCTTGTAGTGCACAAAGGTTCGATGCCTTCACTGCGGCTTCGTACGCGCCAAAAACACCACCCGCCAGATTGAGCACCTCCAGCAATGCCAAATCTACCTCGCCTCTCCCGAAGCCGCCCAACACGCCGCCCAGAATCCCGACAGCACCCAGAGCACACCCAGCTCCCACATTGATCCAGCCATGAACCCCAACACCACGCGCGGGATGCTGAACGGCACTCACCCCAACCCAAACCTCCAAGTCAGTCGTCGCGGGCCAAATGCGAACAAACGCGGTCGCGACGGCCAGCCCATGGCTCCTCCGCCTCTTGCTCAGCAGGCCTACGTCCCAAGCCTCACCGCCCACCTTCTCAACCGCGAGGCGAGCGCATTCCAAGCCGCGACCCAGCAGCCCTTCTTGTCGCATGCCGGTTGTGGCACTCTGGCCGCCGCGCCGCTCGGACAGTGGATGGTTCAGGATGGGCACTACACGCGAGGTTACATTCAGTTCATCGGCCAGCTCATTGGCAAGATACGGTTGCCCGCGACGGGGTCGCAGTTTCACCCGCTGTACCGCACCATGGATCTGCTCATCAGCGCGCTGAACAACATCAGACGGGAGATGAGCTTCTTTGAGATCACCGCGACCAAGTATGGCATTCAGCTCACCGAGGATCCTCCAAGTCACATCACGAGGGGGTACATGGATCTTTTCGTCAGCGTGAGCAGTCCGAGTGCGAGTCTTCTGGAGGGGCTCGTTGTGCTATGGGCCACGGAACATGTAAGTTTGCGCGCAGAGTCCATCCCTCTCTGTCTCAAATCACTCAATCGAGCCATTGGAGTTTTGTAAACTGACTCTGACCGTCCAGTGCTACCGCACCGCCTGGCTCTACGCCTCCTCCTTCAGCACCTCCCTCTCCGCGCCCCCAACCTCCCCCCACATCGCCGCTCTCCACCAATCCCTCATCCCCAATTGGACCTCGCCCGCCTTCTCCAAATTCGTCGACGCCTGCCGCGCCCTCGTCGACGAGCTCGCAAACTCAACCACAAGCCCCAACGGCAAGGAAGAGATGCTGCGCTGCGAGCAGGTCTTCTCCCAGATCTGCTGGCTCGAAGAACGCTTCTGGCCCGACGTCGACGGCATGGGCGAGGGCGACGAGACGGGCGTCAATAGAGCGACTTCGGAGAGGGTTGGTGGGAGTCAGCAGCCCGAGAGTGGGCTTGGAGAGGGCTATCTTAATGGCGCGAATGAGGCCGCCGAGGGTGCAGAGTGAGCTTGATGATGGACACTGAACTTTGTCGAGTTTGCCTATCTTGCTTACATTGATTGACCTTTCTAAGTGCGTCGGATGAGGGTAGGCCCGAACTGACTTCTCTGCTATCTTCCAATGAGAGCGATTGACGTCCTGAGTCTGCGACGGAGTCGGTCGGGGAGTAACCTCGCGGATCGGGTCTTCAAGGATTGGGTATTCTGGGCGTCTGCGGACGGAATCGGGAATGGGATGGTCTCCTAAGCGGAAGGCGTCAGGATTGGAAAGGGATTCCTCTTAGCTGGACATAGGTATTGGATCCACAGAGGCAGGCTACTCATCCTTCTGCTACTGAGAGCGTATGAAAACGAGATGTTTTGACATGAATTTTCTCGCATGTCCTACTGATATGTGAAGCACACGCTTTTTCTTTACAGTCACATAGTGACCGGAGGAGTACAAGACGGAAAGACACCTCGAAACTTTCAAGTTATTGAATCGTCACGATCGTATTTATATGCATTTCTTCCTGGATCTCGTACAGTCGTTTACGCCGCCACCTTCTCGTCATTCCAACAAAAGCTTCCACCGTCCAGCATCCCCCTCAACCCTCCCCAATCTCACCCGAATCTGCGCCGCCCTATCTTCCATCTCATCCACCGTATCAACCCGCTTGACTCCCCACCCCCCTTCCCCACTCTCAGAAATCTCCCCGGTCTTCCACCCCTCCTTCGATCTTCCATCTCCACCCACACTATCCCCCAATCCATGAAACAACAACGGCAGCGCACTCGCCTTCCACACCTCGACCCCACTCCTCCTCGTCTCGAACATGGCAGCGCCGAGAAGCAACAGGCCGAACGCGAGCAGCAGGATCGGGAACGAGAGCCAGGCCCATTGCACCGAGGTGAAGAGCGTGGGCGTGTGCGCGAGTCCTGGCACCGCTGGCGCGGACGGGGACGATGTTGTGGTGTTTGGATTTGGATCCGCAGCAGGAGGAGTAGGAGAAGGAGCAGGTAAGTCTCGCATATACTGCGATACAGCGCGCGCGACGTTGTCGAGGGCGCCGGTGAATGACATGCCGGCGTAGATGGAGCGGGAGAGGTCCGATGTCGCGAGCAGGCCGCCGTCGAGTTTGGGGTTTTCGGAGACAACACCGTCAGGAGGCGGGGAGCTACTGCTTGTGAGGAGGGTTTGGTTCGTGTAGCTCGCTGTTACGTTGCCGATGAGTGTGTTTTCGATGGAGGAGGCGAGGGCGGGGAGAGTGAGGTTGCCGTCGACGGTGTAGGTCGTGCCGTCTAGGATCGCGGGTGCGGCTATGAAACTCCTTCCGGAGAGATCGGGTGGGAGTATCGTGGTGGGGAAGGGCTGGCGGATGGACTTTGCGGTGTAGTTGGTCACGCCGTCTGATACAGCTACGTCGTGCTCGACGACACACATGGCGAGCGAGCACTCTGTAGCTTCGTTGACCTGTTCCCTACCGGATCCCGGAACCAGGATATCGTTGTCTTGGGTCGCCAGGCGGCTGATGACCATGAAGGTGTTGTCGGAGAAGGTGGTATGGTTCAGGTAGGTGGCCCAGACCACTTGCCGCATTTCGCTATCGGCTTCGTGATAGACGCTTTCGGGATGGTCGATTTCGGTCGCGAAATAAGTGTAATTGAAAGAAGTGTTGGGAAGGTTGTAGCGGCACGCGCGGGTTGTGTTGTCGGTTTGCTGACACGACCAGTTTTCCCGCGCAAAAGGGGTGACGTCTTGGCAAGTTGAACAGAGGCCCAGAGACGGGAAGATGGGCCAGGTACAGTTGGACGTCGGGCAGAATGGAATGAAGTCTGGAAGAGCGGCTTGGCTGTTCGCTCCGGTGACTACGACGGTGTTGATTGAGCTTGCGGGACTGATGCCGGATAATCTCATGTTGACGTTCTGGACTTTGGAGAATCTCTCAAGTTCGTCTGTAAACTGTTAGACTTGTTCGTTCAGTAACCTTGCAGCACAAATACCTTTCTGATCAAAGCTAAACGTCCTCCGTATCGTCGTCGATCCATCCACCACAGAAACATCCCTCCTCGGCGTCCGAATCAGCTGCTGAACAAACGGATCAAACCCCAAAAGCAACAGCATAATCAACGCCCCAAAAGCCGCAAACGAGAAAACCCCAACATGCCGAAACATAATCAGCGCGCCATACGGCCCTCGACTCGCATCGTCAAAGATTTGCAAATCTTGCAGCTTCCTCGTCCGCTTGCGGAACCAAATCCACTTGAGCTGGCTGAGCGCAGATGTCGCCACCAGGAGTAAGGTCGTCTTGGCGAGGGTGCCGAGGAGCGAGGCGATGGTGTTGAGGGTGATTCCGAGGGGGATCTCCGGGAGTGGTTTCTCGTCGAATACTCGTAGTGTTATGACCATTGCGAGGAGGGAGAGGAGGCTGAGCAAGGCCCCGAAGAGCTCCCAGAACCACCATCGTATTCGGAGTCTGTGGAGTGGGCCATGTCGTGGTGGGGTTTGGGTTGGAAGGAGATCCGTTTGCTTGGAGCCCAGGCTTGTTATTGGGGAGTATGAGACTTTGTCGGTGTTGGAGTGCTTGTGGAATGTGTCTTGTCGAGTCCTCGATTCGGAAGTTGAGATGGCAGGAAATTGCATTGCTCGAAGAGATGGACCTGAACGATCTGATGTCCAAACCCTTTTCAGGCTGGAGATTTGGAGATGTGTAGCTTCTTCATACAGAACAGCAAGGAAAGTGTGGCACTGAGATGCTGTCCTCGAACATATATCTACCTACCGGCGAGCCTCTACGTTATCTAGGCTGACAATGACCACGCCCATCATCCGCCGATCAAATTGTTTTAAAAACACGGCGTCCAGCGCCCAGCAAGGGCCGGGGCTTCTAACGACAGGAAGCAGTGGAGGCGAACGGAAACTCGCATGTTTCCCAAGCTCGATCCGAACTCATCGATTGGCGCTCACATGGCTCGAAGCATGAAGTGTGAAGCAGGTCGTGGAACGGAGGGTCAGCTTGCTGCTATTTTTGGTGTTTTCGACCCCGATGTCTGAAGGGGAAGATCACAGCACCGCCACTGAGGCTGGTAAGTTTGTTACTGGTCACGTGAAGTTGATCTTTATGCAATTAAACACTTTCTGCTTTTTTACAGTACGAAATGTCAGGATGGGAACTCAATCATGGTCATCGACAGCAGCGGATGAGGGATTGTATGATTTGAGTTGTGCCAATTTTTTTCATTATAAGATTCGCAACCTCATTTCTCACCCCTTTCTCTTTCAGTACCAACTCCCCCCGAGTCAAACATCTATTGGTACGTCAAGTTGATCATCACAGTCTTGGGTTCCGTAAACGCCCTCAAAGCATGAATACCGCATTCCCTACCCACACCACTCTCCTTACTACCGCCAAACGGCGCGTTGCCAAACATCATGCTCACGCAGTTGACACCGACCATCCCGCTGTCGAAATTGCTGGCGACTCGCAGAGCCTTGTTGATATCTTGCGTGAAGACGCCGGCCATGAGACCGAATTGCGTGTTGTTGGACAGCTCCATGATCTCCTCCTCTGTCTTGAATGAGCGCACGACCGAGACGGGGCCGAAGATTTCTTGCGTGTGGATTTCCGAGGTTGGGTCGACGTCTGTGAAGACGGTGGGTTCGATGTAGTACCCCTGGGAAAGGAAAAGCCATGTTAGTATCCTATTTGATATGTTTTTGTGTACAACTTACCTTGTCACCGATGCGCTGACCACCGACAAGCAGCTTCCCTTGACCCTGCTGTCCACGCTCAATGAAGCCAGACACACGCTTAAATTGCGCTTCATCGACAAGGGGGCCGATCGTCGTCTTCTTCTCATCAGGGCTGCCCACACCACTAGCCTTTTCCTTCATAGCGTTCTTGTAACCCTCGATGAACTTGTCGTAGATGCCCTCTTGGACATAGACACGCGACGCGGCGAAGCACACTTGTCCAGTGTTTGCCGTAATGGCATTCGACGTCCACGTAACAGCGTTGTCGAGGTTGCAGTCGTCAAAGACGACGGCAGGAGACTTGCCACCGAGCTCGAGGGTGACGCGCTTGAGGTTTGATTTGGCCGCCATCTCCTGGATCTTCTTACCCGTGGGGATAGAGCCTGTGAAGCTGACCTTGCGGATCTTCATATGGGAAGCGATGAGGGCGCCTGTGCTGCCGTCGCCGCTGAGCACTTGGAAGACTCCAGGGGGGAAGCCAGCGGCTTTGATCAAGGGTCCGAGAGCGAGAGCTGCGAAAGGTGTCTTTTCAGAGGGCTTGAGGATAAAGCAGTTGCCGGTAGCAAGAGCAGGTGCAGCCTTGAGGCCTACAGTGCCGAGAGGGCCGTTCCAGGGGACGATTCCGGCTGTGACGCCCAGAGGCTCGTTGCGGACGATTTTCATAAAGCCGTCATCTTGGGGGTAGGACTCGCCGGCGAACTTGTCGATCCACCCAGCATTGTAACGGAAAGTCTTGAAAGGGTGGGTTAGCCATTGACCAAGGTTCAAGATTCAGAGGAGCATACCTCGGCGCACATGGCAGCTTCAAACTTGCCAAACGTCTCGAACGGAGCTCCCAAAGTTATTCGAGTAAGTTCGGCAAGAGAGTCGAGGTTCTCCTCGATCAGCTCCGCGAACTTGTACAGGATGTTGCGGCGTTCAACTGCACCGATAGCCCTCCATCCAGCGAATGCCTTTTCTCCTGCAGCCACCGCAATGTCGACATCACGCTCGTCGGCCAGAGGAACATCATCGGCGACCAACGATCCGTCCGCGGGGTTCTTCAGGGTGAGCTTCTTGCTCCCCTTGGAGTCGACGTATTCGTTGTTGATGAAGAGTTGCTTGGGGAGATTCGACTTGCTGAATTTGGACGCCATGGTGTAGATAGAATTTGGGACAGAGGTAAAGAAGAGTATGAGGTCAGAAAGGTAGATTTGGAAGAGATTGACTGAGAAGGTAGTACTCTTTTTCTTTCGAGAAAGAAGAGCTCCGGAAGACGTGAACAGCAGCAAATATGTTTGGATGACGAACGGCGAGAACGGACTTACCGTAGCACCCAGAGGGAGAGGCCATGACGCAGGAATCCAATGCCCCTCATATCCGCCTGAGTAATGCTCGCAGCCTCAATTCGAAATCCGCCGTCGTGGAACGTTTCAGTAGGATGCGTAAGGTTACCCGCGGGGTTGGAGTGGTGGTTTGGGAGACGTTGTGGTGCACTGACGGGAGAAGGATGAGGCTGGTGTCGTGCCTGGCGCCACACACGCTTGTCCTTTTCCGGATGCTCCTTTCTGACCACCACCACCGGGAATGACGGGCCAACCTCGAGGAGTATTCACCTGCTTGACTTGGCGAGTCTCTGCGAGGAGCGGGATAGCCTGCATGGCTTTAGCACGCCGGCTTATGCGGTCGCGGAGTGTGGGGTATGGGGTAGAGAAATCTGGGGAAGCCAAATAGGGGCTGATGAGCCATGTGGTAGGGAGAAATCAGGATCAGTCCATTAGGAAGTATCTATTCGTCTCTTCCATATCTTTATTCTCGCAGAGCCTTCTACTTCTTGGGCAAATTAGTCTGTAATAAACAAATCGTCCCTCCAAGATACCCTTCGCCAGTTCAACATTCAATATCAAAATGGTTCAAGTCGCACTTATCACGGGTGGAGGTAAGATGTCCCAACTATTTCAATATCCCCACAAATCTAATCAACACCCCCAGCCAGCGGTATGGGCCTCGCAGTAGCCGATGCCCTCGCGCGCCGCGGCGACTGGAACATCCACGTCCTCGACCTCAACGACACAGCCGGAGCCAAAGCCCAAAAAGCTCTGGGATCCTGCTCCACCTTCCACAAAACCAACGTCAACGACTACGCCTCCCTCTCCTCCGTCTTCGATGCCATTTTCAGAAAGGAAAACCGCATCGACTTCGTCTTCGCCAACGCCGGCATCGTCGAGCGCGATAACTTCTACGCGAAGCATGATGCGTCCGGTCCGCCCCCGGAGCCGAATCAGCTGAGTATTGATATCGATTTGAAGTCTGTGGTCTCGACGACGTATCTCGCGCAGCATTACTTCAGGCTGTCACCCTCGAAGGGAAAGGGGTGTAAGATTGTCATGACGGCTTCTTGTGGTGGACTCTACCCGTCCCCGTTCTGTCCCATGTACTCGGCGGCCAAGTCGGGCGTCATACAGCTCATGCGCTCTGTTGCGAAGCATTTCTACCTTCACGATGGCATCGTCGCGCACGCCATCTGCCCTGGCACCGTGCGTACCAACCTGCTGGACTCGGCTGGATGGAGCAGCTTTCCGGAGGAGTACTTCACGCCTGTCAGCAAGATCGTCGAGACGGTGCTCATGTTGGTGGATGGTGGGGATATGGTGGATGCGAAGGGGAACAAAGTCACGGCAGCGGGGAATTGGGGGAAGGCTGTTGAGGTGAATGGGACGAATCACTACTTCAGGGAGCAGCCGGAGTGGTGCGACGCGGCTATGGAGGCGGTCATGAAGGCGACGGACGTGGAGGGGTTGAAAGGGTTTTGAGGGAGGAATTGGTGTTGTCTCAGCGGTCGCAACTATCTTGGATCATGTGTTGCGTTCTCAACTGACTGGGTACTATTATGGCGACTGGAAGCTCGGAGTGCTGGAGAACTGGAGAAGCTGGGGTGCTTTTCTGGGGTAATTCTTTCCTTCCGTCTCCAAGTATTTTTATGACTCGCCCGGAAATAAATCATGCCCACAACTGACACGAAAAGGCTGACTCGTCTCCCCACACACCCCAGTCTGTGCTATGCATGACGGTGCATTGATCGCCCCCCCGCAAAGTCGATCGCTGACTCGCAGTCAAATGCGGGGGAACAGAACAGATCTGGCCAGGGCCCCTTGGGAGCGGTCGTCGGGCTTTGATATCCGACCATACCCGCTATCTCCATATCCTTTTGTCCGTGACGAAGTGAAGAGCTTCAAGTGCGTCCGATAGGGCCACGCATGGAAAGATGGTCAGACTTTTGTTCCGAGAAGCGCGTTGCAGAATGACACGGGAACAAAAACAGGAGACATTTTGAGGAATAGTTGAAAAGAGATAATATTTCTATAGACGAGCCTGGAAAGTGTTCTCAAGACGAGGAGCATCGCGCTTTGCCCATTCCTTCAACAATTTGCGGACAATCTTCCCGCTGGCGAGTTTGGGAACCTCGTCCACAAACTGCACACCTCCAATCAGCTGCTTGTGTTTTGCGACTCTTGATTTCATCCAGTTCTGTAGTTGTTTCTCGGTGATTTTTCCCTTTGCGTGGTCCTTCAGCGCCACGTATGCTCGAGGCCACTCCTCGTGATGACTAGAAACTGTTAGCATGTCCAGCGGAAAACAGGGAGGCAAGTGGAACTTACAGTGTGATACCCACCACAGCCGCATCAGCAACATCGTCATTCTCCAGAAGAACAGCCTCAAGTTCCGCAGGAGCAACTTGCAGCGCATTCACCTTGATCAACTCCTTCTTCCGGTCGACGATCCAAAACCACCCCTTCTTTTGCACCGCAACATCCCCAGTCTTCAACCACCCATCCGGACAGATCGTCTCCTTGGTCGCGGGCTCGTTCTTCCAGTACCGCAGGCAGACTTGTGGGCCACGGATGTACAGCTCTCCTGGTTCGCCTTCTTGAACCTCCTTGCCATCGTCATCCAGCATCTTGCACTCGGTGTTGGGATCCAATTGTCCCACTGTACCACTGGCATCGTCGAACCCACCAGGTACGTGGAGCGCTCCACACGTCACCTCGGTCATGCCCCAGCCTTGATACACCAACATGTTGAAGCGCTTCGCCACATCATTCTGCAGTTCCTTGGACAGCGGCGCCGCGCCGCAAAGCGCCTCCTGGACACTGCTGAGGTCATACTTGTCGGTCTCCGGCCGCTTGTGGAGCATGACGAGGATGGGCGGTGCGACGTGCAGGTGGGTGATTTTGAAGTCCTGGATGACTTGCAGGAAGGGCTCGTACTGGAATTGTTTCATGATGTAGACGGAGATATTGAGCTTGAGGGCCATGAGCATGGTCCAGAGCTGACCGTAGGCGTGGTAGAGGGGGAGAAAGCCAACCCATCGCTCCGGCGGGTGGTTGTGTCGGTTGAACTTTTTGCCCTTGTACTTCATGAAGATTGTCTGTTCCACGTTGGCAATGAGATTGTGATGCGAGACACAGACGCCTTTTGGCAAGCCAGTGGTACCAGATGAGAAATTGACGGTAGCTACGGTGGTGGCGGCCTCGTGAGGGCTCATGCGTTTCCATGTCCAGCTTTCGCCTTCTTGGGAGCTTCCGATCATCTCTCGCCAGTCTCGGACCCCATTTTTGGGAGATTCTTGGGTGTCTGAGAACTGAAAGATGCGTGATTTGGGTACACCAGCCTTTTCGGCGGCCGCGATAGCACTCTGGAGGAGAGAAGGGTGGGCCAAGATAGTTTTGGCCTCTGTGTTCTTCAATTGATGTACAATCTCTGGAGCCTGATTAGAGTCCGGATTTACGGATATAAGTCGCCGGGGGGATCTTACCTGGGACAGTGTAGACGGGATTTGCAGCAGTAAATACTCTTCCAGATCCCACTATACTGAGATATGCCACGGGGACGAAGATGTGATTCGGGGAAAACATCATGACGGCTTCCCCGGGCTTTACTCCTAGCCTGTCAAGCCCGACATTGAGCCTCTTCACCCATTGGAGAACCTGTTTTGCTGAAAGACTAAGCTGCGTATTCTCTGCATCGATGAAAAGAGGTTGATCGGAAGGGGGAGAGTCGGATCCAAAAACGTAGGTCAGGATATCTGTCTGCGGTATATCGATGTTACCAAAAACCGACGAGAACGGCATTACGGCGGTGATGATGGCAACTGGAACAACACTGATAGCAAAGCAGACTTGAAGAAAGCGAAAGAATGGGCTTGTGTAGAGATAGGTGGTAGAGTATAGACTGATGCAACTGCAACTGCAACTCCAAGCTCTTGACAATGATAACGAACAAAGGTAGGAAGCTTGAACACGTCAGCCGTTGGCCTCGACGGGGCCATGACGCTTTTGTCTGCCATTCGGCAAGCCGGCCACGCTTGCTGGCGGTTATTCATGCTCCTCTGGTTTGGCTGGGTGAGACGCCGTCGCTGAGAGCCCAGGGCGAAGCTGTGGGGGGTGGTGGGCGCCGATGACTCGGCGCGTCTTCTCCGCGACCCGAGGTGTGGGGAAAGGGGTGGAGGGGGAGGGGCATCGGGGAAGGCCTGTCCGACTGACATCGACCAACCTTAAAGTTGCAGCAAGTGGACCGGGGAAATATTGCGGCGGCATGGTGCTGTGTTTTCGCTGTCGACTCAGAGCTCTCTAGTGATTTTTATTTTATTTTCACCATGTCGGAATTGAAGGGTTTCGATCGCATGTTCCGTTTGGACGGCAAGGTTGCTGTTATTACAGGAGGTAACAGTTTTTTATCCATTGTCGACTCCTTTTCAGTTCTGACAGTAGCACGAAGGCTCCAGAGGACTTGGTCTTCATACTGCAACTGCTTTTCTCCTTGCGGGCGCAAGAAAGGTGATCATAACCGCCCGCAAATCCGGCGGAGAACAAGGCATTGATCAAGCCGTTGACAAACTCAATGCATTGCCCGGAATCTCTGGAAAGGCAGTTGGCATCGCGGCCAATGTCGCAAATACTGAAGATATCCAAAGACTCGTAGAAGAAATCAAGAAGACGGAGCCCAAGATCGATATTCTTGTTGCGAATGCTGGCGCAACCTGGGGAGGACCATTCGAACCGACTCCGGACTGGTCTTCTCAGAAGGTCCTCGACTTGAATGTTCGGGGTGTCTTCAATACCGTCAGGCTGTAAGCGCATTCTCTCTGTTTTCCTGATGTTTCAGTGCTGATGCTGCTGTAGAATGGCTCCTATGCTCGCCGCCGCGGGGAAGCCCGACGACCCATCGCGCGTCATTATCGTCAGCTCTACAGCTGGAGTAAACGTACCTCATGTCGGCGACCATGGCACCATCATGTACTCTGCTTCGAAAGCGGCAGCGCATCACATGGCACGGAATCTGGCCGTCGAGTTGGGTCCTCGCAACATCACGACAAACACTGTCGCGCCAGGCTTCTTCCCTTCCAAGCTTGCAAACGGCTTGATCGACATTCTTGGAGGAACGAAAGAGCTCGAGAATGAAAATCCGAGGAAGCGTCTGGGAATACCAGAGGATATTGCTGGTGTCATGGTCTATCTTGCATCGAGAGCTTCCAACTACGTGTGAGTGAATCGGTTTTGGATCATTCACAGCAAACTAACTGTCGACAGGAACGGAGTAGATATCGCGGTTGACGGAGGAGTCCGTTTATCATCTGGGCGTTTGACAAAATTGTAATTCAGACAATCAAATGGAGCGGAATGGTGTTTGGTGTCAGTTAGGTAGCTAGATGATTAGGATACTGCATTCGTGTTGAAGCCTTCAAATGATTTCAGCCAAAGTCCATTGCTCGTGCCACCTCCATTCTCCCTTGTGCGATTCAGGCTGTAGGGTCGCCCACTTCTCAGATTGAGGCTCAAAATGTCAGACATTTCAGAAAAGTAGCCACCTGTGTTTCTTCTGGAATGATGGTCTATTTTTAGCAGATGCGAGGCGACAATCGAAGTGTTGCGCTGAAGGAGCATTTCGTGAGATCCACGTGATCGCGCTCCGCTTAGTCACCCTATCTAAATGTCTCCCTTCGCGTCTCGTTTCCCGACATCGCGGAATTGTCACCAGTGGCCACTTTACCCGCACAACTGCACTGATCCCAGTGGCCCCAGACTCGGCTTCTGCAAAGCGACCAAGTCCACCACAAGCCATGCCATCTCGCCGCAGCTCGCGTGTGAATATGCGGAAGGCTAACCATCTGCCGGGGCTCGTCGGACTCGCGCCACCACGCGCGATGCTCAGGTCAAAGCACAGTGGAGAGCGGTTAAAGTAATCCACTTCATCTACTCATTCTAGACGCATGGATGGAATCACTTGGTGGGTCGTATGGAGGCCATTGCCCGGGGTTGCGTCCATGCTACTTGGACGTCTGGAGCTCTTGAGCTATAACTCAATTCTATTTCCGATTGTCCTGAGCTTTCATCCGTTCTCGTCGTCGTCTTCTTCTCCCATTTCCTTCGTTGATGCTTTCTCGACTTGCGAGATCAGCGCGTGAATATCTTTGGCAGCCGTCTTCATCCCCAACACCCAACATGTCGCCTTCCAAGATGCCATCCGCCGTCAATGGCGTCGACGGGATTGCCCAGGAGTATGACTATCCCGAGACGACTCCAGAGGGACCATACCAGGTCCTACGCGAATCCTATCACTCGAAACCCGACAAGCTGCGCGTGGCCTGTGTCGGAGCTGGGGCTTCTGGTCTATGTCTCGCCTACAAGATGGAGCGGATGCTTGTGCCGGGCTCGTGGGAGTTGACTCTGTTCGAAAAGAATCCACAGTTCGGCGGAACGTGGTACGAGAACACATACCCGGGTGTAGCTTGCGATATCCCCTCCCACGACTACAACTTCACATTCGACCCAAACCCGGATTGGACGCAGTTCTTTGCTGCTGGTGCCGAGATTCAGAAATACTTTGAGGGATTCGCAGACAGATATGGTAGGGAATTGATGACCCTTGATAAAGAAGGCCTCATGCTAATGTTGCACAGGAAGCCGCAAGTACATGAAGCTCAACTCGAAGATCGTGGAGGGCCGCTGGGACGAGGAGGAAGGTATCTGGAATTTGTAAGACAAACCATTCGATGCGTGGTGCCAACAGCTAACTCCTCTCTCCAGGACTGTTGAAGATCAGAAAACAAAGGAGAAGTGGAATGACTGGGCGCACGTCTTTGTCAACGGCACAGGTATCCTAAACAACTGGAAATGGCCCGAGATTGAAGGTCTCCATGACTTCAAGGGACCTCTGATGCACTCTGCCTCTTGGGACCACTCAGTTGACTTTGACGGAAAGACTGCTGGTGTTATTGGCACCGGATCAACCAGTGTCCAGATTGTTCCCCAGCTCCAGAAGGTCTGCAAAGAGGTCCAGGTCTACATGAGGAGCCCGACGTGGATCAGTCCTCCCTTTGGTGCTGGCGCGCTGCAGAGTGATCTCCAGAAAGGTATGTCAAAGTTCCGAGTCGTTGCATGGTCACGGCTAACCCAAACCACCCAGGCTCGGAAGTGGATCCTGGACAGAGGCAGTATACGTTCAGCGACGAGGAGAAAGACCGCTTCAGGAGCGATCCCGAATACCATCTCAATTTCAGGAAGCGCATCGAAGCTGAGATCAACGGGCTGTTTGGCATGTACCAGCAGAACTCGGAGATGAACAATCACTTCCGAGAAGTCATCACCGCCGAGATGCATCGTCGCATGGGTCCAGGACACGAGAAGCTGAAGAGTTTCATCATCCCCAAGTGGTCACCCGGCTGCCGAAGGATTTCACCTGGAGACGGCTATCTCGAGGCTCTGGTGAAACCCAATGTCGAGACGGTCTTTGGTGGGATCAAGAAAGTTACCCCGGATGGCATCGTGACTGAAGACGGCGTCGAACACAAGATGGATATCTTGGTCTGTGCTACTGGGTTCCAGGTCGCGTTCAAGCCGGCATTCAAGGTCATCAACGGCTCAGGCAAGACTATTGACGAGGACTGGGCGAATGGCCCAAACCTCTACATGGGCGTCTCCGCACCGCGCTTCCCCAACTACTACACAATTGTGGGCCCCGGCGCGACATGGAGCAACGGCACGCTGCTGCCGTCCATCGAGACGACCATCGAGTACTCGATCAAGATGATGAAGAAGATCCAGCACGAGCACATCAAGTCGATCGCGGTGCAGCAGGAGGCTCTCGACGAAATCTACGCGCACTTTGACGAGTTCCACAAGACGACGGTTTGGAAGGAGGAGTGCCGCAGTTGGTTCAAGGATGGCAAGGTCAAGAACAGAATCTACCTGTGGCCCGGATCGGTAAGCATCTAGTGACTTGGTGCGACCCTCGACCACAAAGCTAATGAGCCGTCCCAGACCATTCACTTTCTGAAATCGATCAAGGACCCGCGCTTCGAGGACTACGACATCAAGTACAGGTACAAGAACAGGTTTGCGTTCCTTGGGAATGGCGACGTCAAGGCGACCGCGTCGAGAGACGTGCTTGGGCTCAGTCCATATATCCGCAGCTCGGATCACGAGTGGAATGTTGAGTGATTGTAATAAGTGACGAGTGAAGGAGCGAGAGGTGACGGGATGAATGCTTGCGGTTTCGAGTCAGGTTTTTTATTTCCGCAGGTCACGTTTTTCTGCATTGCCGCGTATCCCCGGCTGTCATCCGACGAGTCGTTGTTCAGCATTTCTCTGGCGTTGGGCTCCGACAGACCTGTCTTGTTGTTCGTATAGTCATATACTCGGTTGCTTTTTGGACACGTAGACCAGACTAGAGCACTAAATTGCATAGTTGAAGTCGTAACATATGCGATTGATCTTTTTGCAAAGTTGCTGTCTTTTGCGAGTTGCAACTCGACTTCAAGCTGCCCAGCTGAAGGCATTCCAGCCACCCTGTCAGCTGCTTGTAAAAATTGCACTACTCCGGCCGGGAAATAGGGTTTATTGCGCACCGCCAATGATGCACGCCGCCGCCGCTTGCCATGCCCGTGATGTTTGATAGAGGGTTCTTGGGGCTCTAGGGGGCGTTCTGGGACGCGGGGTTCCTGTCCACGTCGACTCTGGTCCCCTCTTCCATCCCTCACAGCCTCCATCTCGAACTCATGTTGGCGCGAGTCATGTGCCTTTAATGACTCGTAAACGGTCATCTCGTCTTTCTAATCCCCTCACTACGGGTCGACGACAGGCGGCATCCCATCTGGCCCTGATGAACCACGGGGCGTCCATCATGGGTCTGCCGGCCTAGCACTGCACCAGTCCAGCATACGGTCCGCGACGAGCCTCACAACGCGCTGAAAAAGGCCAAACGCGCCTCCAATATGCTCCTCGCTGCCGTCTACCCCGATCTGGGCATCCGCGTCAAGTCGCCACGGCCCATACCGGGGGACCAAACCTCCCTTTGCTGGTGCCCTGGTTGGCCGGACCAGACGAGCTGGACAGGTGGATGCGAGCGACGAGTCGACGACTCAGCACCGTGATTGAATTGGGCTCGTCAGCGTCGAACACTCGGTCTTGGTCGTTCACCACCTCCCGCCCCATGGGTAGCCTGGCCCTACTCCGTATGGGGTCCCCGCAAGCCTCCTGTATGTATGGCGGTTGGCGGTTGTCACGGCCGCTAAGTCGCGGTAGAGGTAAGAACAGTGGAAATCATTTCGTCCGCTATCCGAGACCCTTCTCGTCTCCTGCTTTCCAATTCATTCTTGTGCTTCCCCTCGTCTCGCCCATCTACCTCCATTTCCTCCTCAGTAGTTGTGTGCTGCTGACGTTCTGAATAACCCCTTCTTTGATACCCCTTGTTGTTGTTTTTCACCTCCAGAATGACCACCGTCACCACGCAAAACATAACTCCCGACGACTCGTCCTCCGGACAGAAAACCGAGAGCCCGCCAGAGAACCTCCAGGTCGAGGCCCAGCAGAACACCAACCTCAACACCAGTTCCTCCAAAAAACAGAAATCAAGACACAGAGCATCGGTTGCGTGTGCCTCCTGTCGCGATCGGAGAATCCGAGTAAGTCTTGGCTGGCAACCATTCCCACGAACTCAATCTAACTCTTCCAGTGCGTTGTTCCTCCTGGGCAGGCTGAGTGTACCCAATGCAAGCGTTCTGGTGTGCAGTGCGTCATCAAAAACGACGATGAGCGGAGAAGGTTGGTATTCCCAGTCAAGTAAATTGGCCGTCGCTAACCGCTCGGAAAGGCCGATTTCGCGAGCATACATGTGCTCCCTCACAGAGCGGGTGGCTCTCCTAGAAGGCATGCTGAAAGAGACAGGAGCAGATCCACCTCCAGCGGTTTACCCTCCGAAAACCAGGCACGGGCTTCCAAAAGACGAGAATGACAATGGCACAAAAGGCCAACAAGAACAGTCCAGGAGTGCAAACGAGCAATCCAGTCCTGGTAGCCAGCAGGAAGATTTCGATATTGACCATGTGGACCAAGACAGCCACCGCGGAGACGATGCAGATTCTGCTCCCTCGCCGCCGGTCATATCGTCCTCGAAGAAGGAGGGCATGGTGAGCAGACTACTGTCGACGAGGGGCCATCTCAGTTTCGACCAGCTGAGTGGCCGCTTGCGATACTTTGGACCCACAACAAACTGCCATGTCCATTCCGAGCCCGGCATGTCCACAGAGGAGAGCCGCGAATCACAGGAGCAGGCTCGCAGGGCAGAGAAGACCATCAGGTTCCTCTCCACAGATACCCACGACTATCTCATGGATCTTTTCTGGCAAGACTACAACTCGGTGATCCACGTTTTGCACAAGGAAGCTTTCCACGAGGACATGGAGCAGGGCAGAACGCAATTCTACTCGCCTTTCCTCCACATTTGTGTTCTGGCCATGGGCTACAGGTTTGCTGACAAGAACAGGCCTGATATGCAAAGGATCAGCATGCAGAAGCAGGAGAGTACGCTCCACAGGGAGGCGAAATACATGCTCGACTATGAGCTGGAGAGGCCTGGTGGGATACCATCCGTAGTGGCATTATTGCTACTTGGAGATCTCGAATGCGGTGTCGGCAGGGACAATGTTGGGTGGTTATACGGTGGCATGGCCGTCAGGTGAGTTACCTTACCCTTCCTTGCGTCTCGATCTTTTCTCAGCATGCTTATTGGGAACAGAATTGCGTTCGACATCGGCCTCCACCTCGACACGCGACAATCGGGCCTCCCTCAAATAGAAGTAGAGATCCGCCACATGACTCTATGGGCGTGTGTGATTTACGACAAGTACTGGGCGCTTTTCCTCGGCCGCCCTACCAGCATGAAATCCTCTGATCTCGAGATCCACTCCTTGGCAAAGCAATTCGAGCGATTGGGGACGTGTCGTCCTGCTGGGCCCGAGAAAGGACTTGAAACCCAAATATACGAGGCGCTGCTTGACCTCATGGAGATGGCGGGCAAGATCGCGGACTACACCGATCCACAGATGCTCACAACTGCCCATATCGACCGTACCGACTACCTCCGTATGGCAGGCCTGGATCGAGAATTCGGCAATTGGTACTCGAGGCTGCCAGAAACGCTTCGCTGGACGCCAGCGAACATTGCCACAGCCCCTTTCTCTTTCTTCCTCCTTCATCAGCAGTATCATTCCGCACTGATTCTCCTCCATCGACCCTTTGCCAAATATGGCGAGTCGAGTGGATCGGATAGTGGCGAGGAAAGCAACGATACCTATACTTCTGCCCTCTCCCGGACAGTGTGCACCAAGCACGCCATCAGAGTTGCCCGAATCTTCTGGCAACATCGTCAAAAGTTTGATACGAAGCGTATCTTTGTGACAGGCATGCAACATGCAGTAAGTTTTCACTTTTATTGAAGAGTCCTTCGAACCTCATAGCTAATTCAAAATTCAGGGGACCGCAGCCACAGCACTAGTCGCAGGCCTTGCTCATCTCCACGACCCCACCGCCCGCAACAACAATATGCAATACCTCGAATGCCTCTCCGCAGCTCTTGCCGACATGTCCCACACCTACCAACCGGCCGAGCAAATGTCCATCGTGCTGAATGGCGTCCTCGCCGAACTCCGTGGCATCTCACCCACCCAAAACCCCGAACCTTCCTTCCGCCGACCCACAGGCTCTTCCATACCCGCCCGCCGCGACAGCACAGTTATAAACGACGACTCCATCGACCGTCCCCAGTTCAAACGCCGCGCCACAACCCGCGCGACGCGGATGAGCCAGAGTAGCCAGCGGCGACCCAGTATGGCAAGCTCGACAGCCATGTCCATCGACATGTCCATCGACCCGTCCCTACGACCAATGCACCACCGTAAACAGAGCGACATCGACGGCAGCACTCAGCGCGACGGTTTTATCATGGTGACGCCGCATAGCGAGATAAATTCTTCCTGGCCCAACCACTCCAACTCCCACAACCACAACCAACACCAATCCGACAACTCCAACAGCGGCGGACTCGACTCAACCACGCTCCCATGCCCCCACCAATCCTGGTCCCCCTCCAGCGGCACAGACATCCACCCCTCCGACGACATCACCGCCCTCGCCCGCGTCCACTTCCCCGAGATCGGCGACTTCCCGCCCCTCATGGACGGCGAGGGCGCCTCGCTCATGGACGGCAGCGGCGTCTGCGGGTCGCAGCTTGACTTCCTGAGTTTGGGCGGTGCGGGCGAGGATTGGCGCGACTTGGATGGCTTTGGGGATGGCTTTGGCGGGGGAGGAGGGAATGGGAATGGCGGGTTTTTGGAGGGGAGTAGTGGGGTGGAGGGGTTTGTGTCTTGAGAGAGGTGAGAGGGCTTTTAGTGCATATAGGGCTGGCTATAAGGTTGATGGGCGTTTGCCATGGAAGGGATTCACTCGAATAGGGGGGACGAAAAGGATCTTTGGTAATTTAATTCTTTTCAGCGACTTGTTTTTGGTTTTTCATATTGATATCATATTCGGGATAATTGAATTTGTGGTTAGCCGGTGAGACCGCATCACTCCCCCGGTAGCGTTTTAAGGCAATACTTATGATGAGAATCGTGCCAAATTGATAGAAAGCCAGGTGGAAGAGGTTGGAGGTTGGAGGAGGAGAGACGGTGACGGTGTCGAGGTTTACTAATAGCAGTGAAGTTCACCATCAGCACCAGCATCAGTGAGGATCCCCTCCCTATCCTCTTACGGAAACAAAAGTTTGTGGATATATTCAGTGCAGAACAGAGGACTTTCAATAATCGGTCAGCGAGCATGGTGGTATATAATACTCGTTCCTATCAAAAGTCTTATACTCAACACCAAGCCCTAGGTTGGGACTGTGGCGCGGTCAGCGAGACCTGGGTTCGACTCCCTAAGAGGGCTTACTGATTATTTTGTTTTTGCTATTTTTTTCCCTTCCTCTCCTGGGGGAACACACCTGGGGGAACACAGAAGTGATAAAAATTCCAATGTCACCGCAGGCATTGGTCATATGTTCATATTTTTGTATTTCTGCTGCGTAACAACACATATGCGTGCAATACCCCGTCGATGAGTAGCTAGCAACATAAATAATGCTGAGTAGCTGTCGTCTTCTACAAAGAAGACGATGAAGGAGAAAAGGGCTACCAATGTGATATCAGAGATATGGGACCTAAGAGCAACAGTCCCTGCGCTTTGTTTTCTCCGCCGGCGCCATTGCTTGCTTTGCTGTGATGAAAAGCCATTGATGAGAAAAGAAGAAGAGAAAACAAAAGCTTGAGTGGCCGAAGCAGGACCGTTCCCAAAACCACAATGGCCTTGAAGCCACCTCAATCATTTCTTTCATAATTTCGTGTGCCGTCCTTCCCACATGCCCACTCATTCCGATTGAAGACCTAATCTTGAGTCGTCTCTTGCTGCTCTTTCGATCCCTACTCCTTCTTCGTCAAGAAATTCAACGCATTGCTGAAAGTTTGATCCCCCGTCCCGCCCATTTCAACATCACTGTTGCCGTCACGCGATTTTTCAGCACCGCCCATGGTATCAGATCCAGCAATGCCAGCGGTGGCCGTTTCATCTTCCGCGATAATGATCTCCTCTTTCGCGTTACCATTCGCTTCTGCATCTGCGCCTGCATCCGGCTCGGCGTTCAGCGTCAAGTTCTCCACGCCACCGATTGAAGGCAGCGGCACAGCGACAGAGCTGTGCGGAAGTGGAGGCGACGATGGCATTTGGCTGACACTACGAGTACCCGAGGGAGCTCGACTTGGGCCACGCGAAGTACCGCGGCTTGTTCGACCATGAGATGGAGCGCGAGCAGACGATTTGACTACGCGAGCTGTGGTGGTGACGCCTGGCTGCGCCGAGGTGGCACGGGAGCCTGATCGTGAAGTAGGCTTCGGAGTAGGGGGAGCAGCGGAGGCAGCATGCTTTGAAGTCTGAACGTCAACGTTGGAGTCGAAGTCGCCGAACTCTTCTTCTTCAGCTTCGACGCTAGGTCCCGCGGTTGACTTTCTATCGACAGCGGGTTGGGCGGTGCCATCACGACCAAGCTCGACAATGTGGTCCCATTCAGCTTTCGCAACCCTGACAACACTGAGGCGCGATTTCTTGATGAGATGCATATCCTTCAATTGGCCACCCTCGGCAGCATTGGCCTTGATCATAGCCAGCGTGACAGGGACGGGAAATTTCTCAACGAACTTGACGTGAACGCAGAACCATTTGGGCTTGTCGCGGGACGACTTATCGTCGAAGTATGGATGGCCCTCGTCAAAAGCAGACTCATCGGGAGTCGCTTCCTCGGCAATTTTCATGATGCCCATGACCGCCGGGACAGCACAGCTTGAGTGATAGAAGAAAGCCAATTCGCCAGCTTTCATGGCTTGCATGTTGTTTCTCGCTTCAGCGTTCCTTACACCGTCCCAAGGCTCAGGGGACTCCGCGGCCGCAAGATCGTCGATGGAGAACTTGACGTCTTTGTCATTCACAATGCGTGACTCTGGTTCAGCCTTCATGAGCCAGAAGCCAGTATCAGCAATGTCCAAGAGTGTAGTGGGAACATGCTTGGAAGCACGACCAGCTTTGGCAGACTCTGGCGCATCTTTCATCTTCACATCGTCGTCGTTTGGGGCGGTGTCGGCTTTGCGGTCCTCCGCATCGACAGTCTCATCTTCATCAACACCATCGACTGCAGCGACATCCGTGTTGATGTCAGCCTTGGTCTTTGGTGGCCGTCCGCGCTTCTTCGCTGGAGGAGGTTCTGCACGTTCCGTCTTCTTACTCGGGCGACCACGCTTCTTGGTGATAGGAGCCTCATCGTCGACCTCATCTTCCTCAGCATCACCGGCCTCGACTTCCTCAGCATCGTCTTGCTCCGCATTACCATCTTCATCTCCATCCTCGTCCTCTCCAGTAGCCTCGGCGTAATCAACCTTCGTACTCATGCGACCACCCCGTTTCTTGGCAAAAGCTTTTGCGCGTGCCGCCTCCTTTTTCTCAGCAGCTTCCGCCACGTTCTTTGCAACACGGCCGCTCCGTTTCACCGACGTCGGGGCTTCTGTCACCGCTTGATCATCCTCATCGTCGTCATTGGCTTTCAAGGACGGGCGACCGCGCTTCTTTGGGGGTTCTTTTCCATCTTCAACGTCTTGCGGGGCAGACTTTGACTGTTTGGAAGGACGACCTCGCTTCTTCGCAGGGGCCTCAGCGTCTTCTGATTCGTCGGCCGCGGCAGCAGCGCGAGCAGTGTTTGATGCCCGACCACGTTTCTTGGGGAGTTCTTCGGCTGCAGACTTCGACTTGTTGGAACGTCGGCCACGCGTCTTGGCGGGGGCTTCGGTCTCTTCCAGCTCATCAGCATCGGCGGCAATGGGAGCGTTCTTCGGCTGTCGACCTCGCTTCATGGCAGGGGGTGCGGTCTCTTCCGGCTCATCAGCTTCGGCAGCAGCAAGAGCATTCTTCGACGGTCGGCCACGCTTCTTCGATGGAGCCTCAACTTCCTCAGCTTTTCCCTCTTCGACAGTCGCAGTCGCTTTCTTTGAAGGACGGCCACGCTTCTTCGTAGGCGCCTCACTTCCCTCAGGTTCTTCCTCTTCAGCAACCTCAGCTACTTTCTTCGAAGCTCGACCGCGCTTCTTCGGAGGCGCCTCAACTTGACCAGCTTCTTCTTCTTCTTCTTCTTCTTCGGGTAACTCAGCAGCCTTCTTCGACGCGCGACCGCGCTTCCTGGGCGACTTCGCCGAAACAACAACTTCCTCCAGCTCTTCATCGTCCTCAACTTCAACTTCAGCTTCGTCCTCAGCAGCCGCAGTGACGCCTTTCGCAGGACGACCTCGCTTCTTGCCAGCCGGCGCGGAAGCTCCTGCCGCCTCTGCATCTTGCTTCGTCCCAGCGCCAGCACCACTCGCCTTTGCCTTTGCAGGTCGACCACGCTTCTTCTTGGCCGTTATGTTGTCAAATGTGCCAGCAGCATCTTCAAGCTCCGCCTCGAGCTGTTTCTCTGCCTCGTCTTCAGATTCTGCCTTCGCTTTCGCTGGTCGGCCTCTACCACGCTTGGGAGGGGGAGCTTCGACGGCAGCGCGACGCGCACCCTTCGGAGGGGCCATTGCGCGTGTGAATTGGGTTGGTTCGGTGTGTGATGTAGTATGCGTGGCAATAAGGAGGTAGTTCGTAGTGTTCAGTGTTGAGCTGAAGTATTTTGAAGCTGTGTTGGCGTTATGGGAGAGAGGAAAGGCAGAGACGAGAAACAGGAGGTGAGAGATTGAGGTTTCAAACGAGCACAAACTTCCCGTCACTGGTGGTCCAAGCTCCGAGCTTATTTTGGATTACTTAAGCTGCAGCAGTAATTAACACTGGAGGACGCAGGCAAGTGTACTTCAAGTTCAGGAAATAGCAGCAAAGTGCAGGTGCATGTTGTCAATAATGAGTGCCCTGGTGGTGTGCGGCGGATCCGGACCTGAAGCAAGAACGAGATGAAATTGTCGGCAAGTGAGGGTTGAACACTCTTCCCCACATCGAAATCGAAGCAGCATGGGGATCGCTAGCACATACAGGAAAGATCAAGGGCGAAATGTGCTGATGCCGGAGACACATCAATGACTCAAGTTGGGCTTTTCAGGCCGGTTTTGATATTGAGAAGCACTCCACTCAGTCTAGCCATGCAGAACTGTAGCTAGGATACCCACCACGTCCGTCAAGAAGAACTCCCATGAGACGAACACCAATCGTTGCAAAATTGGGCTCCCACTGTAGAAAAGAAACCCTAGAACCGCTTCACTTCCTTGAGCACGTCACTGTACTCGTCCATCGGGTTCTTGACGAGCTTGTTCTCCTTCCACAGATTCGGCGTCATGAAACTGTATGAGCGGCTGACGGCGACGAATGTGGCTTTCAGTGTGTTCTCGAGAGTCTTCGTGGATCCGGCGGAGGAGGTGTAGGCGTCTTGCAAACCGGCGAGCTGGAGCAGGCGCTTGACGGCGGGGGAGGCGACGAGGCCGGTACCACGAGGAGCGGGAATGAGCTGGATACCAACGTCAGAAGCAAGTTCAAAGTGGATTTGCAAACTAATCCGGAGGCTGGAGCACAGCTCTCTGCCCGAGACTTTCTCAGTCACTTACCCTGACATTGACGGAGCCGCACTTGCCAGACACGGTCGCAGGGAGCGAATGTGGTTCACCGAGGTTGGTACCCCAGTAGCCACGACGGATAGCAATGACGCTGATCTTCGCGATGATGATGGCGGAGCGGATGGCAGTCGCGACTTCTTTTGAGGTCTTGATTCCGAGACCGATGTGGCCCTCCGAGTCACCGATGACGACGATGGCCTTGAAGCGAGTACGTTGGCCAGCACGAGTCTGCTTCTGGACGGGCTTGATCTGAGGCGGAAATCGTGGTTAGCAATTGACCTTGCGCGGGACTTGTGAACAAGTCCAATTCCGAAAACCATGTCTTCTTCATGCGTCCGCTGCGCATTCCCCAGCTAGACCATAAGAGGCTTGCATCATGATGCTGTCCGGTCTCATTGTCTCCCATTCCAAACCACAACGAAAAGCGATGGCTCACCTTCATAACCTCATCCTTGAGCTTCGGCAGGAAGAAGTCCACGATCTGATACTCCTTGATGGGCATGCTGTGCAGATAGATCTCCTCCATGCTCTTGACCTTGCCCGCCTTGACAAGACGACCCAGCTTCGTCACTGGCTGCCATTCCTTCTCTTCGCTCTTGTTGCCGCGGCCTCGTCCACGTCCACGGCCACGTCCACGGTCACCACGCCCACGATCGCCGCCACGATCGCCACCGCGAGAGCCGAAGCCACCGCGTCCGCCTGCTGGAGCTGCGTCCGCCATGATTTATGTGAAGTGGAGGTGTGCGATGTCGTAGGTGAGGGAGAGTTGTTGGAGCTGTGATTCGAGCTGTCAGTTAGCGTGTCTGGGACGTCAAGTTTGAGGGGAGAGAAGGTCAGGTGTTGCAACGTGCAAAGGGAATCTCAAGTACTCTGAGTAATATGTGAAGGACATACCAAGTTCAATGGTCAGCGCTCGTCGTTGGTGGCCGTGATGCTGTCGCTGGTCGTCGCAATTCAAGAAGTGTGGTGCGAAGTCTTGGCCTCTCTTCGCTTAATCAAAGTCACGTGCTGGCGGGGCGGATCTCGACGCCAAGCCCGCTCATCGTGCAGCATCTCAGCCTTACGTCTAACAGCGCTGCACGTGAGCTCAAGACATGCGGAGGCGGAATTCTATCAGGAACTTCCATGTTCTTCATTTCTTCATTGAACTGTTGGCTGCAATCTCACTACACAGAAGACTTGTGTGTGACGGCGATCTGATCATGATGTTTTGATTATACAGCAAAAGCTATTTACTGTCCTTAATCTTCGCCAGCCAAAGTCAGATGAAGAAAAACAAGAAGGAATTAAGAGGGAAAATGAGAGAGTAGAGATGGTGAAACGAAGTCTCGATGGTAGACAGACGCCGATATCGCTCTACCCCAACAGAACGCCCAAATTTTACAGCCGCTCGCCTGCTGAACTCCCGCATTTGGCGGTTTGAAATCGAACTCTCTCAAAACGCAGCTGTGCAACCTTGATACCGTGAAATGACATCCCTCCCCATGAGAAGGCACCTAGACGGAAAAACACACGATCTATCCACCCACATTTGATCCGAGTACCTCTCCGACAGAGCGCCGACGGACCGTCACCGTCACCGGCGCTGATCCTGCCACTCTGCCCCTCCTCCAATCTGGATCATGGGGATCATAGAAGGGGTTTGTTTCGTTGTCGAGTCTTTCGGTGGACTCCTGGCGTCGTTGAGCGCGTATCACCGGGTGCTGCTCTTCCGGCCTCTTGTCGCGTGCCATCATGATTGCCTTCATGTCGAACCTATCCCCGGCAATGCTGTGCCGACGCGGCTGATTCGAATCCAACATCTCGTTCGGTGGAGTAGGGACACTCGGTGGCGGCGACCGAGATCGTGATCTGGAACTTGTCCAGTTGAGAACTGAAGTAGGAGAAGCCGACGCCTGACCCTGAGTCTATACAAGAATTGACATTAATAACTTTGCGGATTGTATGCCGCAGGCTATTGATATCACGCATGGGTCAGTATTTATATTATATAGTAGATATATGGCAAGCAATCAACAAGCGCAGCGCAGGTATAACTTACGGGACTGTTGAGCATGTACTGCCTCTTGCTTCTTCCCTTTTTGATGTGGCTCTTCAGCGCACTCGAGTCAAGAGGTTTCAGCAGCTCAAAGCTGCACAGAAGTTCTGACGAGACGGACATGACGGCGCCCCAGTTGTCGAATTCGCCGCAGTACTTGGAGTGTTAGCGAGCAGAACTTACCTAGCTCAGCGCAACAACTTACATTCGGGGCCGAGAAGACCGTGACCAACACCCGGTCTTGGAAGAACTCGTATCCGTCTTCTACCACCATGTGTGCTCGGCAGACGAGATCGAAGTCGTGATTTTGCAGGAATTCCATGATGACTTTCTTGCCGAAACAATACGAGACTCCTCTTTCATTCGACTCCCAGTCGTTCTCCATCTCAGCAGGATCGCTCCAAAGCAGATCGTTGAGGAGGCCGTAGTCTGGCACATCGGTGGGCCGTGCGATTTCGCGAATGTCGTCCATCTTCTCCAGGCTGGGAGAGAGTCCACCATGTACGCAAAAGATCTTGTTGGCCACGATAGCGGCAATCGGCAATGTGTTGAACGTGTCCACGAATGCCTTCCAAATCTTGATGTTGGTCCTTCTCTTGCACTCGTCGTAGAAACCATAAACACGGGTAACGTTGGCACATTCGTGGTTCCCCCTCAAGAGAAAGAAGTTCTCGGGGAACTTGAGTTTGTAGCAGAGTAGCAGCAGAATGGTCTCCAAACTTTGCTTTCCTCGGTCAACATAGTCGCCGAGGAAGAGGAAATTCGCGTTTGGCGGGAAACCGCACATTTCGAACATACGAATCAAGTCTGTGTACTGGCCATGGATGTCGCCAACAATCTTGACGGGGGGACTGAGGTCGAGAAGCGAAGGCTGGGAAAGGAAGACTTCGCGAACTGCTTGGCAGATGTTGAATATCTCGGCATTCCGGAGGCAGACCGTTTTGGTGATCTTGCCATTGTAGCCCGAGTCCAGCAGCCTCGTGATGTAGTCGTCTATGTCGGCTGGAGTCAGACCGCTGACGGAAAGCGGAGAAGTAGTTCCATCGTGGGCAGGAGGCGCTTCTGTGGTTCTGGGGATCGGTCTGTCGTTCTTGGAGAGAATCGACTCTTTTGGCTGTGCGTTTGCAGCCGGCGGAGGCACACCCTGCGGGCCGATATCCGACACTTGGTCCACCTCTCCCGACCGTGTCGCCTCGTCCAAATCCTCATGCTTTTGTCCAATAGAATGCGATTGTGTGGGCGACGGGGGCGGCTGGTCGTCTTCAGCGAGAGACTGCTGTCTGGACGAGTTGAAATCTGCTGCTGGAAGAGAGTTGTTTGAGCCTCGATGCTTCCTGAAGCCGTTCGACTTGGCGCTCGTCGTCGATTTCAGCGATGCGACATCTGATTTGTCTTCGAGGCCGGCGGTGGAGGCGCGGGGGCTTTCGTTCGTCTTGCTCCCCGGTATCTTGGATCGGATAGCTGTGCGAAGCGACCGGGATGAGTCTTTGGTGTCTGAACGGCTAAAAGACGGATACGAGTCAAGGGAGGGCCCTTCACCTGTTGGAGTCTGCGAGCCCTCTCGCTTTGATCCCTTGGAGGGTTGATTTCCCATGGCCGGTTGTCGCGTGTGGGCTGCAAGGTGGGTCAGCAAGCGGCGTGAGGGACAGTCTGCAGAGTTGAGAAGTTTGATATAGCCACGCGACCACTGTCAATGGAATGGGGCGGGGTTTATTGGGTATGAGGGGTTTCGGAGAGCAGTTGGTGAAAGCCTTGCGGATCAAGAGCGCAAGTTTGCGTTGTTTTGGAGAGACTGTAAGGCTGTGAAAGAGATGTCACATACAACAACGGCTAGTCCACTCTTGTGTGCAATTGTGTGCTTATCGCGAAGGGATGGTTCGGTGGTTAGGGAGGACGTCGGGCTATGAACGAGAGGAAGCGCGACTCGAGGGTGGAGGAGATGGCTCGCGCGGGGCTGGCGGAGCAGAGGGAGAGAGGAAGGAGTGGGCGGTGGGGAGGGAGAGGATGAGCGTGTTTACGAGCCAGGTTCGGAGCGGTGCTGCGGTTGCGGCCGGTGAAGGAGAGGATGGAGGTGGAGTGAGGGGGAGTAGCGTGATGAGGTCGACGGCGGAGACTGTCTCGGTGGCGGAGGGTGGAAGTGGTTCCTCACTGCTCAGGGCTGTCTGACAGAATGACAGAGCGGCCACTCCAGACCCTGGTAGCCTGTATGTGTGCTGTTTACAAGGAACAGCTGGTGAGCTCGGAGCCGGTATAGGCAGGCGCTAGAGCGGGTACACAAGCTGCCAATTTCGGAGCGGATGTTTGTAGCGGACAGCGAGTGATGTTTGCGACGGTGGCAGCGCGCAGAGCGTGGAGGTGCGAGTGTGGAGGAAGCTGGGGATGCGAGGCGGAGAGGCGGAGAGGCAGTGGCGGTGTTGGAGTGTTGGAGTGTCGGAGAGAGGCACGAGGAGGACGAGGGATGTCGTTATCAGCCCGCCAGTTCGGTAGGTAGATGGCAGAAGTGTGGGTACGGAGAAGCTTCTTTGGTCTGCAAAGGCTTGAGCGCTCACGGCGTGCTCGGCGGACTGGAGTCGGGCAACTGGGAGTGTGGGAAAGCGTGGATGGTGGATTGCAGTGGACGGCGTGGGTGGAGGTTGCAATCAATCTCGGGGGAGAGGTGCAGAGCAGGAAACGGGGGAGGAGCGGGACGATATGAAGTCAGAGGGTCCTCGCGACGGCGCCGTTGGTATCGTAAACTATGGCGCTGCACGGGCAAGATGCTGACCAGGAAGACTCTGGGTTAGGTAGCTCGCTTGTCTGGCCTGTCTTGCCTGTCTAGCCCGATTCGAAGCAGTCGAGCCGAATGCAAAAGACGCGGAGCTGCTCTTTGTTGAAAACACCACGCGGGGAATAAATCACCGTCCTCTACGGCTTCAGTTCTGGAAGAGTCACCACCACCACCTCCTCCCTTCGGCTGGATGAAACACTGCGCCCGAAGATAGTCGCCGAACGCTTCAATAAGCAATCGACTACGGATTACACGACGAGTTTGTTAGTGGTGGACTTTGGCATGATACTCGCCTCTTAGCTCCGTTGCTGCCCGAGAGCATCGTTTCGGGGTGGATTTGCGCCCCTGGATGAGCTCACGTGCCTGGCGAATGGCCTAGAATTAATTCACAATTCAGCCTGCTTGTCCAGGAGTGGTAATATGCCATTTGAAGCTTTTCGAGCAGGTCACGGAGCACCTTCTCGGATATGTAATACATCTGAGACTTGGTCTATCTACCTAATCAACCACCAGCCTCCACCAGTAACCCTATTTCCATCCCATCCTCAGGCATATCTCACGAGCTTTATTTCTCACCGCCTACCTCCAGACATCTGCATCAAAACTCTGCTCATCCTTCTGCACTTCCTCTGTATTTCTTCTGCCACGACCATTGGCCTCCCACCCACCCTCACGTCTCTCGCCAAAAGCACAACAAAGGTGTTATGCGCCGCTCGTCTGCACGTAATCTGGCCGTTGACGATTGGCCGCGACAACGTAAGCGAGTATAAAACCGTCAACCGCCCGTCAAAGCATCATACCGCGCGTCTTCTATAGCCTCAACCGACGCCGACGTCCGACCTCCTTCCCGATTGTTGACATATTCCAGCTCCATCACCCACCACCATCGTCGACTCTACCTCCTATAAGTTATGCTACGTGGCCTCGCATATCCCATCCAGTCATCCCCACATGCTCGACTCCGACATGGCGGATCCAGCCAAAGCTTATGTCCGACAAGTACCCCCAAACGTGATCACGTCGCATGCCGTGGGACTGGTGCTACAATGGCATTTGTAGGCCCATTCTATTTGCCGCCGAAGGCAACCACAATTCTCTCGTTTCCGTAGTACCGAACTGCTCGCGTGTCCAAAGCACTTCACTGATGCCAGCTGTGTTACGCCGCCTTCACCGTGGCAACCTTGTAAAGTCTTTCACGTGTGTAGTTTGGTCCCGATGTGCCTCGTGTACTTGTACTTGATAGACCACGGGTAACGTTGACCATTGAACTCGATATCACGTGGCAATGTCAGACGGAACTTTCCATTGCTTCTCCGGACAGGAAAGTAATCACTATCTCTTGCTCACCTCCATGATTATTAGTAGATATTCAACATGTCTCCATCTCATTCGAACTCTCGTGTGAGTCAATTCGTACCCTTGGAGCGCAGCTTTTATGCCTTCCTTCCTTCTTGAACAAACCCTTCGTTTCCAATTTGTCCGAGTCGGGGAAGTCAAACCCAACCTCAGTCCCCAGAGTCTCCTGCGCTTTCGCACTGGACAGACCTGCAAATGCCACTCCTAGCCTTGAACGCCGTCTGAGATCGTTCCTCCTCATGCAGCACTTTCCTGCTCAAAGCTCCCAACATCCATGCCACTTCTGAGCCCGTTGGGATTAAAATATCACTCCATCAGGGTGGAATCAAAAAGGCATTTTCAATGTCAAAGATACTTCCCGCAAATACATGGACGATGACCTGTTGCCAAAAGCAAAGGGGAAATATCCAGACTGAGCGGGAGGTTGAGAAGATTTTGGTTTAGGATGCTCGGTACTTCTGTGCTGTTGTCAGTCATCGAGATCTGGGAACAGCTTTCGAGGTGGCTTTTGTTATTTCCTAGACCGCTGAAGGTTGCTCTGGCAGCGGCCCGGCATACTCTTTCCCTGTGAACTTGAAAGCCTGGGACGTCATTCTCACAGACCAAGGACCATCTTTAAGATTATTCAACTCTGTCGCAAACGTGCAATTCGTTTCGTACAAATTCATTGACTGTTCGCTGTTTATTCTTTAGCATCGGCAATACCCGCATCCCCAGGTACGTCTCAACCAGGAACAGTAATCTGTCCACTTTCTTACGTCTGCAGTCCAAGTCGGTGCAGAGAGAGGTCTTGTCCCAATATTTCGCACGTTTCTTTCGAGTAAGTCTACCACAACAATCGGACATTCCGGCAAGTAGCAACCACTCCGGACCCGCCTTGAAGACTTACGACCAACTGGGAGATTCACGCTGGAGTCGATTCCACCCGCCTGAAGACACCCTCGCACAAACGAGTCTACGCATCTCCAACAACATGGCCACCCCACCCCCACCTCATGAAAAGACCCAAGTCTCCCTCGATACCGGATTGAGCCAGCACCCCTCCGGAAGCGATCACCAAAATTTAGGGGAGAAAGGAACTTCACAGTCTCACAGATGGAACACGCTTCTTGTCATTGTTGAATAGGAAGATGGATTTACGCCGCTTGTGTCTTCCTGTTGATTCTGTGGGCGGCTGGCACCATTGTTGTTTGCGCCAGCGCGTTATACTACAGCAAAGCCCTTTGTCAAGACCCTCCCAACCTCTGGCTCCTCGAACTCGCCAATCGGTCATTCGTAGTTGCCATACAGGTGCTATGTGTCACCGCCATGTTTTGGGGTTCGACGTATTGCTACCGCAAATGGTTCTCTTCGTTGTGGCTCTCTGGAACTGAGAGGCTTTGGCACTTCTTAGGCTATATGATTGGTTGGGTTATCGCGACCGTCTTCCTGTTTCAGATTCCTCTCATTCGATGCGAATGTTAGTCCGAGAACGACCGCAGTACCATCAGCTGCGAGTCTGAACGGCTTCAGCCTCAGGACCCGACGAAAAGAAGATCCTACTCCCCTCAGGCTCATTTATCAAACCTGATTCACAGGAGCAACAGCAAAAGAAGATGAGCTAGTTAACCACAGGGAAGCCCTTAGTGAGGGAGAAGAGACTTGTACATTGATGAAGGCTATCTACGAGGTATTTATGCACAGCGATGCTCTCGGGCCGACAGTAAGGCCGATTCCTGGTTTCACATCATTGCTGAACAGAAGAATGGTGTATTGACTGGATTCATCGCTAGGGTGTCTGTTTTTCGGAGGGGATGCTGGGAGGGAAAAGGAATGGCCCATCGAGTCGAAAAGGGTTGTGCTGTCACGAAGTTGTAAGAAAACCTGGAAGCTTCAACAACCCAAGTCGTCTTCTCCTTTTAGCAATCAACTATTTTACAGTCCGAACTTCAGATGGCGGAGTCACAAGATCGCCCCGGAGAAGCAACACAATCTCAGAGGTTTTGGCCAAATGCGAAAAGGAAATCAAGCGAGTAGATCATCAATGGATTGACCTGCCGGCTCAGGATTAATATTACCTAGCATCTTGGAAGGTACAACTTTCTTCTTCTGCTAATCACAACTTTCAAAGAGACACGCCCCAGACTCAGTTTCAGCCCAACCCTTCTAGTGTACTTGCATCCCTCTTTTGGCCCCTTCATGCTCTGCAAATCAATGTCCTCTCCGCAACAGAGGAAAGAATAAACGCCGAAGCTAAATGCACCAAATTGTGTATGCGTATAAACGACAGTCAGAAAAGAAGCATCCACACACTGTTCCCATACGGTCTCCCGTAAGTATCTATCTCCCCCCAGCCGTCCTTCCTCCACTTCCAGCTGCCCGCATCTCCGTCATGGCCAAGCTAACCGGTGTCATCGTTCCATCTCTTACGGCCTGAGGCGGCGCTCCCGATGATCCAGCGCTCTGTTGTGCAGCGCCAGTCGGTGCTGGTGTGCTGCTCCGCGTAGGTACTTGACTTCTGTTGTGGCTCATGTGAGCCTGTACGAGGTGGCCCGCAGCAAGCGCCGAGCACAGGCTCAGTTCTCCAGCGAGTACCCCAGCTGCGACGATACGAGCGAGCTGTCGTGCGTTGTCGCCTGGGTTGGTTGGGTGTGCGCCGCGAACTCCAAGGAGATCGAGCATGGCAGATTGGGGCTCGAGAATTGTGCCGCCGCCAATGGTGCCGACTTCAATACAGGGCATCGAAACGGAGATTTGGAGGGCACCGTTGAGGCTGTAGTGGAGGTTAGTAAATGGTGAAAAGACGTTTAGGATGAAGGTATGGGACGAATGAGGTTTCTAAGGAATCACCGAAACTTACTTCTTCATGATCGTCATGCAGTTACTGCTCTCAACATTCTGCGCTGGATCTTGACCCGTTGCAAGGAAAATCGCCGTAACAATGTTGGCCGCATGAGCGTTGTTACCGCCGATGCTACCTGCCATGGAACTGCCGATGAGATTTTTGGCGATGTTTAGCTCGACCAAGGCGTCGACGTTGCTCTTCAAGACCGTCCGCACGACATCACCGGGGATGATCGCTTCAGCCACAACGCTCTTGCCCCGCCCGTCGATCCAATTGATGGCAGACGGCTTCTTGTCGGTGCAGAAATTTCCGGAAACGGAGATGGTGGCCATGTCCTCGAAGCCGGCCTCTGTAGACATGACATGCAAAGCATGCTCAACACCTTTTGAAATCATGTTCATGCCCATTGCGTCGCCCGTGGTCGTCTTGAACCTGATGTAGAGATACGTCCCGGCGATGCTCGTCTTCATTGACTGCAATCGAGCATATCGACTGGTCGAGTTGAACGCTGTCTTCATGGTCCGCTGGCCAACTTCTGAATCTAGCCACACCTTAGCAGCACCCGCTCGAGCAAGTGTCTCGAAACCGACGCAAGGCCCGCGGGTCATGCCGTCTCCAGTCAGAACGGTGACAGTGCCACCGGCTGCATTGATGGCTTTGCAACCACGGCTGGTACTGGCGACAAGCACGCCCTCGGTGGTAGCCATTGGCAAGAAGTAGTTTTGGCCGTCGATCATCAATGGACCCGCAACACCGACGGGCAGAGGTAGATATCCAATGACATTCTCGCAACAAGCGCCGTGGACGAGGTCGTAGTTGTAGTTTTCATACGGCAGCTTGGACGTCTCCAGCAACGTGGAAGTATCCCTCGTCGCAGCCGTCCGCGAGACCACCGCACGTCGGATTTTGACTGCTCGAACCTTGTCCTCCAGAGTCTTCTCGAGAGCATAGCCGGGCAGCTTTCCCCGTAGAGAGAGATCGATCAATTCTTTGTCATTGAGTTGCTTGGCTTTCTTGTCCTTGAGCATCTGCTCGCACTCCTCTCTTGTCCTCGAGGACGAGCTTTCCGGGCTAGGAGTGTCGACGAGATCAACGACGACATCCGGGCGAGGAGGCTGAGGGTTGGCAGCGGGAGTCTGCGATACTGTTGGCGTAGGTGGCATGCCGTCCATAACCTCGTTTTCCCTTGGAGGCTCTTTATCTGGCCTGGGATCTTTGATGGACCATCTGGCGGCATTGAAGAGGTACCCATTCAAGACCAAGCTCATAGCCAAAGCAACAATGATCCACTTGCTCAAGATGGGATCTTCCAAACTCTTTAGAATGCCATCAACGACGCGCCCACCCATACCGTCCATGATCTGATCGCCGTACTCCACGTCGAGCAGCTGCTTGGGGGTGGCGTAATGGATCGAAGGGTACTCCAGCTCGTACTTGATCGGAGAGAACACTGTAACGACGGTCGACTGCTTTTGCCGCTTGGCGTCCTTGAGGATCGCGTCAAGGCCGTTTGCCGCAACCTTGAAGGGGTCGATCGGCGGCTGAGTGACAACGCTGGAAAGCCCAGATATGGCCGGTGAAGCGCTGCTCCTTGCCCCACGGAAAGGAATGGTGCAGAGATTGACCACGTTGATGACGATGAACCCTGTAACCATGAGGACCTTGAACTTGGGAATGCTGCTGTCCCTGATCTTGCGACCAAAGATGGACCTCTCAGTGGACTTTGTCAGGCTTCCGTCTTCAGCTTCGGTGAGACTCAGTTTGGGCCATTCGTTACTGGAAGCCACATTCTCGGCCACAGTCCTACTCACACCATCGTCTTCGAGTGCTTTCCTCAGTGCAACATGCCGCTTGATGCGATTGATCTCGAGCTTGATGGTGAGGATGGCAGTGTAGAAGGTGAACAGCAAGATGCAGTCAAAAAAGAGGATCCAGGCTGCGAGGAAGCAGAACTGGCGAAGTCCGCCTTGCACGCCGGACGCGGCTCCAGCGACCAGGATAAGGATTTCAACGCAGTAGTCCCTGACAATCTCGTAACCACGCTCTTTCACAGCAGCCTGGACTGCATGATGGATGGTGAAGGGTTTGGCATCGCCATTTCCTTCTCGGACCTCCTGCCTCCTCGAGTCGAGAGACGCGGAGAGGACAGCCTTGGTGAGAATGATGGGCTTTTCGAATCCAATGGTGACGACGAGGAACGGAAGACCTTCGGAGAGTAGGACCATGTTGATGGGGACTCCGAGCCTTGAGGTCGCCGACAGACCAAAAAGGAAGGCGAAGACAGATGAAAACATGACAGTGGTTGCAAGCCAGAAGTTGGATCCCAATCTACGCATAGAGAGGAAGAGAGAAACGAAGGTCAGATGCATGGAAAGGTATCCGAGAACCATGATTACGATGTCCAGTGACTCGGCATTCTTGAGAAGGTCAAGAAAAGCCGACCATGCATCATATGCTCGTCCCTGCAGCGTGGTTTGCGAGTTGGCAGTGCTCTTGGCGGCCTTCATGATCCATTTCTTCTCCTCCAATGTACCCTCGTCGTCAATGGCGCGGCTTGCGGAGGCGTCTGCAGTGGTGGGAATTTCCTGGACGGTGCTCAAGAAGTCGTGCACTTCGGCAGACCTCACGCCATATGCGATGGTGGTATCTTGAGAAATGGGGGAAAGCATGTTCGACGAGCAGGGGAGCAGCTGCGCGGAGGAATTCGAGGGTACGGGGACATTGCTGGCGGATGGAGCCGTGGAGGTGGAATCGGGGAAGACGAATGTGAGGAGGGATAGCTCGCGAGGAGCTTTCCCAAGTGTATTGCGAGTGCTCTCGTCTTCAATCTGCCATCTCCATCCCGTCTCTTCACCAACCCTCAACCTCTTACTGCCATTCTCTAGCGTACTGTAGTCGGCGCGACCGATGCCAATGGCCGTGGACGCGCCCGTGTCGAATAGACTGCCCTCCAGGAGACCAATGTACGTAGTGCTCGCAATCAAGGCCACGAAGACGATGGTGTGGATGGGGTGCGTACATGCTCGACTTGACAGGGACTGGAGTAGCGGGGTGATCTGGCGATTGTACCAGCTCGGTCGGCCTGAGGGCTGCGTGCCGTCAGAGCCGCGCAGGCGTCGCGGCAGGAAGGAGGCTCCCAACATTCCGGAGAAGATATGGGGCACTAGGTGGTTCTTGGTGATTGTCTCAAGTCAATTGGGGGTTTGCGGTTTGGTGTATCTTGGTGCGTGTTGCTCTTGAAGTACTGTGGCGGTGCACAGCGTCCAGCCAGGTCGAGTGGCACGCTTGAAGCGCCGACGATCGGATTCCGACGAGTGAGTTTGTGGGAGATGGATGTGCGACTCTAGATGCTGGAAGTGCAGGCGCCCGCAGGAAAAGGGTGGTGGTTTTGGTCGGAAGCGTCCAAAAGGAGAACGGGGTGGGTGTCGCGAGATGGAGACCAGGATGCAGGACGGGGTGGTTGGTGGGGATCTAGAGCGCGGAGGTGCTGGAAATCAGGATAGAATCGCAATGCAACAGCGCGACGGCCATGCCGGGAGAGAGAGAAGCAGAAGGGTGGTGAGAGAGAGGGGAGAGGGGGAACGGTCGGGGAGAGTTGTCGGAGGGTTGATGGGGGTGAGTAGGGAGTTTGCTGTAGCGGAATTAAAAAAGTCGACGATCGGCTATCGGGCGGCTGATTGGCGCTTGGCGCTCACCGCTCAGGAACAGCGATGGAGATGTGGCCGAGAAGCGAGAGGAGGACAAAGAAGACTTCAACCTCGTCTTCAACCCTCGTCTCTGCTGCGCTGTTTACTATTGTCTCGCTGCTCCACGTGGACATCGTCTTTTCAAAGAAAGCGTTGCCTGCCACGCAATACCAGAAGCACGCCGCTCCCAGGATCCAAGCCACCTGCGCCACATAGCTGACGTCGTGGAAGCTGTTGAATGCAGGGTTGCTTTAACGTCGTCTCCGCATCTCTAGCATGGAATCTCCTGTCGAATGAGTAGAGTACGTAAGCTGACTTGTCCGTAGAGTACATACCTAGGTACCTGCCCGTACAATGCCTTGTTCGAGTATATGGAGTAGAACTACCCCAGCCGGAGACCCCGGGGGCATCTCCCTTGGGAGGACAACTTCACCCCATCGCAGCATGCAACTCTATCATCCGTGTCTACTCTTCGAATGACTGCTCAGTGTGTAGTCTTATCATAGACGTCCCTTGCCCTTCCTGTACCCCACCAATATTCTAGTCTCATCCTTTCTCTCTGCTACAGACAAGAAATGCAAGACCACCCTCTCGTGTGCGGAATGCGAGCAAGAACACTGAAGCTTTAGGAAGCACTGTGTTCCATCTTACCTTGGATCTTTCTGCTCAGTCACCGACTCGTTGCGTTCGACCAGTCCATGGATTTAACGTTACGCGGCGACGAGGAGCCCCTAACACCGAGTCTTGGATGTTATCTCCTTCTTCTCTCCAAATCAAATGCCGTCTCTTTCCCGTTTGAGCTTCATTTCATCCAAAGATCTTTTCAGTCTTTCTTATTCATACACGCTAATAAGCACTGGCAATCGCTGGTCAGAAAGAGCGTGGGCCCAAAGGAATCAAAAGCCAGGGGAAGAGAATCCCTTCTCCTCACTCACTAGAATAATATTAAAAGCCTTGAGAGTAACGTTAATACCCATCGCGGCTGTCCTAGAGCTGGCAGATGTCGTCTTCACGTTGAATCTACTTTGCATTTCGCACCGACTTGGACGAATTTCATTCATTCGCTTTTACTAGCTACTCTCTCTTGGATAGCAGCTCGTATCGAACACTTTTCATCTGGCACGGTCTGCTGCACCATGTCATTCTCCGTATACAGCTGACAGATTGAAACGCAGAACACTCCGCACCGAACACTCCGTACGACAATGTCGAAACCACTCAAACAACCATGTACCCTTGAACTTAGTTGTCGCCGCCAACATTACCGCCAGCATTGCCACCAGCATTCCTCGGGCCTTGCGCAGTCTGAGCCCAGTTCTGTGGGTTGAGGCCAGCATTGGCAACATCGAACATCCTGACATCGAAATTCGCGAGATTGCCTCCCAGCGCGTAGAAGGCCTCCGCAGCAGGACCGACTGCCCTCGTGCGGATCGCCGCCTCATCCCAGCTTTGGACATTGTTGTCCCAATCGATGCCGCCGCCCTCACCCTCGCCGTCGTTGCCGTCCACGAAGTTGTGTCGTCCTGAGCGCATCTGCATTCCGTACACAGGCAAGTGGCCACGGGATCCATGACCGTCACGCCACATGAACTGAGATCCATCCGCACGAGAGGCCAGCTCTTCCGCCTCCGTCGGACCAGGCCTCCACTGCGCGCGTCCAACCGGCTGCGGCAGAATCATGTCCATGGCACGCTCCTCTGTCAATGCCTCGACCGCCCGCTCTTTGTCTTGCGTGTGGACCGTGATGATCTCTCCCTTGGCTGCGCGCCGCTGGAAGTCCCTGTAGATGTGGTACTGCGCCTCGGAGAGGACCCACCTCGACCTCGTGCCCGCCTTGTTGCGTTGCCAGGGATTGGCCGGGAAGTTGTGACGGCCCTTGGAGTCGATGCCGTAGACGTTGTAGTTGTAGCGATCCATGCCTGTGTCGCGGTGGATGCCTCGGTAGACCTCGTACCCTTTATCGTTGTACTCCGGATCGCCGTAGAGCTGGCAACCACACGCCCAGGTGGTCTCGGTCACGCAGACGAAGCACCACTCGATCTTGCAGAGAGGGCACGTGATGTGATTGCACGCTTCTCTGAGCTCGTAGGCGCCTTTGCACTTGGGGCACCGTTTGATGCGGTTGTTGGGGCCGTAGTCGAGGTCGCGGGTGGGTTCTTGCTCGGCGACACAGACGTGGAGCTTCCCATCTATCGCGTTTTCCAACATAAGCTTCATGGTCTCGTACAATGTGTCGGGGCACGAGGCGCAGAACTCCAACTCACCAGCTTCTCCCCTGCACTCTGGGCACGTGTTCTTTCCACACTCGCCACATCGAACCCGTCCCTCGATCAGTGTGTCTGGCCGGTGCACCTGGAAGCGCGATCCGAGGAAGTCGGCGCACATCACATTGGAACAGTACAAGCGCCTCATGACCGGAATCTTGTACTCGGCATCCTTCACCTTGAACGCGGCGACGAGCTCCGCGGGGAGATGCTCGGCGAAGCGGTCGATCTGTTGAAGTCGGGAGAAGTTGCAGCAACGGCTATTGTTAAAGCGGACCTCGGAGAGGATCATGCGCTGGTAGATGAAGAGGAGGCACGACTGGCAGACATGGTGACTGTCGCAGGTTGGAATGCCGTCGTCGAGCTCGTCGAGACAGGTGAAGCAAGTTTGCGGCATTGCTGCGGAAGGTTTGTGATCATGCAAGGTGGGTGGGTGTGGGTGTGAGGTTTTTGAGGGGAGAAGAGAAAGGAAGTGAGGTGTGTTGAGAAGATGGAGAGTCGACGCGTCGAGGTTGACTTTGTTGACACCGGCACGTGACGTCGCGCTGGAAGACTGGATCCTGTCAGGCAGCTTGCAGCATCACAGGGTGTGCAAGAATTCGTCGACACGCTGGCTTTGCAGAGAGGCCCCAAATCTGACTTGCTACCCACCAAAACCGCAGCACATTGAATGTCGAATATGTTGGCTTTGCAGAGAGACCTCTAGTTTGACATGCTACTCACCAAGACCACTGCATCACAATGGATGCAAGGACTCATCGGACACACTACCGAGGCCTTAACTTTGACTTGGCACCTAGCAAAAGCTTTTTATACTCGGGAGCTATAAGAGTATTTCCCGAGATCCGAGAAGTCGTATAACTTTACTCTAGCCGTTGAGGTTATTAGAGACTCTTGTCCCCGAGAGCTTTGGGAGTACCTCGAGAGCTTCTTCACTTTCAGAGTCAAAAAGGTGGTATGATTTTAGTCTTGCCGTTGAGACGTTTGGGAATGGTTGTCGGCCTGGTGTTTAATGTATTCTGGCGACCATGGTGGTATGAGCAAAAGGCTGTCTCCATAGATGAGCGCTGAAGCAATCCCTTTCCTTTCTTCAGGGAAGGATAGATTCGAATGGGATGTCCCCGTCACTATTGCTGTTCCACTCTACTGTCATGATCCCACTCCACCCCAGGGTAGGTTAGATTTGAATGGGATGTCTTTCTAACGCTAGGTTCCACGGACAAACAGTGTTTGTCCTTCTTTTTTGTATGGTTATCGATAACCGGACCGGATTTACCCCCTCCCGAGAAGGACAAACACTGTTTGTCCTTCTCCCGCGAACATCAAAACCCGTCCACCACCGCGATCCTGTCGCGTCACGTCGAAACAGACACCGTCGGAATCGCCTCGCTCGCCCGAGTCCGAATCTGCAATCGGCGCGCGAAACGGACCGTCGCTCGCAGAGATGCGGCCCGCTCTCGGTTCCACGCCTGCGAGCAGCCCGGGAGCGGCCTCTCCAGCTCCAGCTACGGCTACCTCACACCTCATGGGGCGGCTTAGTCAGCGACCGCTCAACCTCAGGTCCGCCAGCGCTGCTGCCGACGAGCCCAGCGCTACGTCGACGAGCTGGGAGTCGTCTTGTCTTCTGAGCACGGCTCCTGCTATACAGGCGATTCCCTACGCCGTCACCTCCATTGTAGACGGCGGCGGGTTGATGGAGACTTGGTGAATCAAAATCGAAAACCACCCGCGGAGCAGCGCGGACTGCCGCAGCCACCGCACCACCACGACGTCTGGAAAACAGATGGCAAGGTCAAAATAATGCGTGCATCGACGGGACGAAGGTACTGTCAGTCTTCCATAG